>BBSZ01011551.1:0-40537 GCA_000981365.1 Subanguina moxae | reverse complement strand
ATGGCCATTGGTAGGTGACTAGACAATTTAACACAAACATAATGGCCTCTATCAAAAAGTATTTTTTGCATGTCATTTTTCTTAGTCAATGTCTTGGAATAAGTTTTAACCTTAGTTTCTATCAACTTTATTTAAAGCGATTGTTGATGCGTCGACCGATGGCAGTCGCCACATCAAACCAAAAATCCAGGATCACACAAAAGTTCACGCAGATCTCGCAGCCTTGCTGATTGATTGCTGGTCCGAGAATCCAGAAATACGGCCTAGCATTCGCAGAGTCAGATTGAACACTGAAATTGCTCTGAAATGGTAAGTTTTCGTTGAATACTGACTTTTTTTGCTTTTTTTTTTGAGAATAAGAAACGAATTTTAAGGTTTTAAAACTTTTCTAAAAAAAAGCCAAATTTTAGAATTTTTCTATACTCAAAATTGAAATTTAGTATAATCTAGCCAACTAGTTACTATATCTAAAACAGACAAGAACACCAAACTCCTAAATCAGTTTTCTCAACACTTTAAAACCTTGTTCCATACAAAAATTATTTGTTTTGAAAAGTCATTTGAAAGCTTCTTTTAGCAAAGGGAGTCTGGTTGATCAAATGATGCGCGTCATGGAACAAGTAAATCATTTGTCCTACAAGCCCGTTTACAAGGGTATAGTGCTTAAACCCTTAGTCTAATTGAGTTCTAAAGATCTTGAGGTTTTTGAGTTTTGATAGCAATTAGCCATAAAATACTGTTACTTGTACCCCAATTTTTAATCTTAGGATATACGTTAGATATTTTCTAAGGTAATTTTCAGCAAAAACACTTCATTTTGGCCACAACCATATCATTGTGGACGGGTCTTTTTTTAAGTTTAGCTTTTAATTTGTTATTCAGTACGCAAACAATCTGGAAAAGTTGGTCAAGGAAAGAACTACTATGTTGGAAGAGGCGAATGTAAAAGCCGACCGACTGCTCAATCAGCTTCTTCCAGCGTTCGTTAGACCCTCAAATGACAAAATAATTAATGTTTTATGTTTGTTATTGTTAAGATATGTGGCAAACGAATTGAAATTAGGGCGGCCTGTACCACCAAAATTGTTTAGTGGTGCTACGGTGCTCTTCTCAGACATTGTTGGCTTTACAAATATTTGCTCCAACTCTTCACCGATAGAGGTGGTTAACATGCTCAATGGCGTTTACACTGGCTTTGATGAGAAAATTAAAGAATTTAAGTAAGTGATTTGTTTACGGAATGGTTCTTTCATAGCATTTGTATCAAAAATTTAGTTCATACAAAGTTGAAACTGTAAGCTTTATTTTTATTTAAGAAAAACATAAACTCAACTGAAGTCATATGACCTAAAACCTTATTTCGATCTTAGAAGTACGCATCTATTACAAATTAAACAAAATTTCATTGGCAGCTCTAAGAAAACGTAAACAAAATAAAAAAAATTGCAGATTGGTGACGCATATATGGTGGTTAGTGGGATTCCGGAAGAAAACGGCACCAAACACGTCGCCAACATAGCCAATATTTCTTTGGCTATGCGACAAGTAAATTTATTCACTTATGCTAAAACCAGCCCTATCCCTCAGTCTGTTCCATTTATTGCCTTAGTTCTACTGTGCTTTTTCCAGGGCTATTTGTTTGCTTTGTCACCAAAGTTATAAGTAGCGTGGTGAATAAAAATCTTAAAATTGGCATTTAATTGGTATTTATAAAATTGGCATAAATTGGCAAAAAAAAAAGAGGTCAAACCAAGGCAAAATTGGACTGATTGGAGGGATAGTACGTGAAATAATCTGAAATAAAAGTACTATAATTAGTTTCTTCTCACCTACGAGATTCCACACCGTCGCAATGAGCGCATAAAATGCCGTTGGGGTTTCCACACTGGAGCTGTAGGATTTTATTGTTTACATTAACAAATAGCTTACTTTTATATATAAGGTGGCTGCTGGTGTAATTGGCCTGAGTGCACCTAGATATTGTCTGTTTGGAGACACCGTATCGTTTTATTTTTGTTTAACATCCAAAATTTTGCAAGTAATATTCCTAAAAATAAAGGTAAACACCGCTTCGAGGATGGAATCCACTGGAATGGCAGAACTGATTCAAATCAGCACTCAAGCACATAACCTTCTTTCTTCAACCTATCCCGAGTTTATGTGCAGCAAAAGGGGTGAGGTTGAAGTTAAGGTAAATGTTGAAAGAAAAATAATATTTTGTTTGCATTTTTAACCAACTTCGTATTCAGGGCAAAGGGTTGATCACCACCTACTGGCTAGACCGTCGAGCAATGACTTCTCCAACCAACCTAAACTCTCCTGCCTAATTAGCTTCAGATTTTTAAATTAATATATGTAAATGAGTTATTTTGTTGTTAGCACCTCTTATAATTTTTCTTAATTGTAATTATTTTTCTGAACTGTTTAGTGAAAATCTTTAGAAAATAAAAATGAAAAGTTCGCCGCCTTTTTAAGAATTAATTTTTAGTTCTCAAAGTTATCAAAGAGTTCATAAAAAGAAATTAAATCGCAGGCTTGTGTTGAGTTATTTTTAGGTTGTGGTTTTGGAACTATCCAAAAGATTTGAATGATTTGGGTATTATACTCAAAAATTGGATGGATTAAGTGCTAGCCCGAAGAATAGTATGGTTTGCGAACTCATTTTAGGATGGATACAAAGACTTGTATCAACCGAGATGTTAACAGGATATTCAAATAAGCTACTGTGTGTTGTATAATAGTGTAAGAGATGTGGGCACAACAAATTCGACAATTATAATAGATCACCCCGTAGTTTTATTGCATTATCTACTTATTTATGTTTGTTGCTAAAGAACTTCATCCTAAATTTTGTTAACAAAAAGTTTCGGCTTTTTTAAAATCGTATAGCAGAACATTTACAAAAAAGACTGGTTCCAAAAGTAAGAATGAAGGGACTTTTATGGCCTGTTGCCAAGCAAAATACATCTGACTTAGCACTTAATGACCAAAATTCTTTATATGCTAAATCTAATGTTTAAGAGTTAGGATCTTTTTTGCTATTCATACAAAACATGCGTAAAAACATTTTACACTTTTTTAAAATGTGTTTGGCATGTCTGGAATATTCTCTATTAAAGTTTCTTTTAATCCCTACCATTTTTTCTTTAAATGCAAAATCTTGCAATTGGCCAATTACTGACACCCTATTTATTCTTGATTCTACTGTAAATGTTGGCGGGCAGGCTAACCACCGCAAAATACTTGACTTTGTGGCTGACAGTGCTAAGGCGATGCTAACAAAAAGCTCAGCAAAAAGAACCTTTTTTGGGGTAGATGTGACTCGTCTCAGCAGCATTGCTGTTGTCCAATTCACACCTGAGGCCAAATATGAATTCGGCTTTGTAGAAGACGAAAATTTTGAAAGATTGGAAAGAAAAATCGAGGCAAATACTAATTTTGTGTTTTTTTTTTATAAATTGGCTTGTTCTTCTTGATTAAAAATATTCAGAACACACCTTTTCTTCCTTGTCTCATGCCAGACTACTGCCAGCAAGCCGCAGTTAGCTGGAATACTATTGTAGAATGGATGTCTAGCATAGAAGAGGGCAATAGACCCAATATTCCTGACGTAATTATACTTGTGACTAGCAGCATTTACCAACCACCTGAACTGAAAGTTGGAGAGCTGCTGGTCAGACCCCGCTCTCCTATTCATATATTCATAGTGAGTGTTGGTGAAAAGATGCCAAGTGAAGCTGCCTTGAAACCACTCCAGTTTGCTGCCACCACTGTGCATTTGGCTGTAATTGACTTTGGAACCCTAAAAGAAATGGTTGTGCCACTTTGTGAGAGTGTTCAAAGCTTTTTAGGTTAGTTCAATTTTTTAAATAACACCTACAAAAATTTTCGTTTATTATGGTATATGCAACCAACAATTTCACTACTCTTTTTGAATAACTAATTGTTATTATTTTACTGCTCGGGCCCATTTTACAAAGTCATTTTCCCCGGTTTGGATTGGCCATCTCCCCTAGCGACCTCTAGTGCTGTTAGTCTATTTTTAAGTCTTTTAGTTTACATGTTCCAAATTTTTACTGCTCATAGTGTATGTTATAGTACTAATCAATAAAGCAGGGTAATTTTTCTTGCATCTGATTTAATTTATTTTGCATCTGATTTGTCTTTGTATCTCTTTTGCGTCAAGTGCAATTTCCGTGTTGCGCTCTTGTCCCATGGTTTTGTGCTTCATTAGTGTCAAAAGTGTCAAAAAAGGATATTTAAAGTGTATGAAACCCCAGTGTGCATTCTCTACAAAAGAGGTAGTTAAAAGCGTCTTTTTTGTAGAGGCGTGGTAAATGTTGCTAGAAAACTTGTCAGAAAACTTACATACTTTTTGAACAAGGCTTTATCGCCAAAATTTTCGACGTCTCTTGCAGTTTATGGCAATTACACTTCAACGGCAACTAAAAGAATATATCTGATAAGAAGCAACGTTTTCTAAGCAACAAAGCCTTAGAGAAATTTGAGCAATGACCGGAGTCCTTAAAAAGCTTACAATATGTGTTCGTAATCAATCAGATGCATAAAGAAATAACTTTGATGCAACATAAAGTTCAATTTTTGTATATCTAATACGAAAAGGAATAAGATGCAAAATTAATTACATCATATGCAAGGAAAACAATTGCGTCAACTATGAGCGCTACCAATATGAAAATTCTCCAGTCTACAGACCTTAGCTGGTGGCATTATTTGCAGTGGAATGTCAGCAGTTGTTCAAAAACTAATGATCAAAACACTGCTTTCTGGACAGTTGCTTGTGCGTATTACTGTTAGAAACTATATGAAAATTTCTTGCTCTCAACCTTTATCAAGTCAACAATTATAGGTAATGAAATAAGTGCTCCAGAAAACAGCCTTCTTTCTGGCTCAAATTGCATCTTTTGTCTGGCAATATTTGTCATCGTCACCCTCATACTTTTGAGCACATTATTTTTTTTAATGTGCAGATATCACCAGGAAAGTAAGTTTCTGCTTGCAATTCTTTACTAAATTCTACTACTTTTCAGCCACTAAGTTTCGCTCCCAAATCACCAAAGAAAAGGAAAACCTAAAAAAACAAGATGATTTCTACAGATCTAGACTTTATGAAAGAACTATCCCCGACAAAGACCAAGAGCGGAAAATGATTGAGCTGGTCAATGAGAGCAATCGGATGAAAGATCAAAGAGAGACATCCTTGCACAATTTGAGTGTGCCGACTGCCCGCAGGACACGACAAAAGGGACCACCTTCTGTGATTGTGGCACCTGCTAGAGGCAGAAGAAAAGCCAGGCAGGAAAGACCTGAAAACCATCTAGAAGAAAGAAGAAACTCTGACCCTAATAGTGTGAATAAATATGGAGGGGGCCGATTGACGGTGGACAATGGACACCAACATAGCTATAGCAATGGTAGATAAATGTTTTTTTTTAGCTTAGTTATAATAAGAGACAAATTGTGTGTAAAATTTAGTAAAAGCTGAATAAAAAATTAAATTTTTGGTCTTTCATATTTGGATCTGCAAAATATAGATGTTTTTTTTATTTAGTAAAATAAGGTGAATTCCGTCACTAAACATTTTTTAAATCTAATCAAGCTGTTTTATTTATACGGTATGAGGAGACGCAACCAAAAGAATCTACTCTTATATAGCAAAACGACCTAGGGTTATTCATGTTTTATTGCATTTTTAAAATGAAGTCGAAGAATTTTTTAAAGCTTAAAAAATAGAGAGACAACTTCAGGTTAAAATGAATATATATTTCAGACGAAAATAATTGGATTATATAAAAGTAATGAAAAGTTTAACATTAATGATAATAAATTAAAAAAGAAATAAAGGTCGGCAGTTACAGATGAACTCAATCATCTGTCCAACATTCACTACGAATCAGACGAAGATTCTCTGTTGTTCGAATACTCGACGACGCATTTGCCAAATGAGCATCCTGCTTTGGGTCTACCTCCAGTAGATATTTTATTGCTTGTAGATGCTAGCGGAAGCATAGGAAATGTCAGCTTTGAGCAAATCAAGAAATATCTGAAAAGTTTTATTAGTGGTGTTGGTAAGCATATATCACCCATTTGAATAGCTAAATTCAATATAAAAGGTTTTAGATATTGCTCCTGGAAGGTCTAGAGTCTCCACTGTTCTTTTTGCTAAAGAACCTCAAGTCATGTTTGATTTTGATCAATACTACACCAATAAAGCCGTCAGAGGTAGGACAATAAGTGTAGAAAGAGCAATAAAATTATGCATTTTGAAGCAGCCATCCAACGACTACCATACCTAGGCGGACAGACTTTTCTTGCCAAAGCACTTTCATTTGCTGCCGGAGTTTTGTGGCAAGAACAAAATATGAAAGAAGTAAGGCATAAACACAGGTCTCTGCCCACACCAAGACATGATCGCTTGCAGGTAGGACAATGTTCATCCTACCGAAAATGGATAACGCTATACGCGTGCTAGCAGTATAGTTGACTCCCTTCCTATAAAGCCATCCCCTCCAATCAGTTGTTAGGACAGTTGCCGTTGCCAAAAATGGGAACTGCAAAAGGTTGGATGCTCTCAGGAAATTTTCCATTTTATTTACTTATATAATCTATCGTGGAGCAAAAGATAAAGCGCCCCACATTTTGCAATTCCCATTGTGAGCAACGGCAAAAAACTTTCAAAAAGTAAGTAATATTAGTCAATTTACCCCTAGGTGATGGTTGTGGTCTCCGACGGTGTTTCAGATGACGACTTTGATCGTCAAGCGACTCATTTGCATGAGAAGATGTTGGTTAAAATAGCAGCAGTAGTTACAAAGAGTTTTAACAAAGAAAAACTTCGACCAATCACTCGCTATGATGGTGCTATTTTCCTGTTGTCTGAGAAGGAGGCACTAAATATTTGGTTGTGGAATTCACAGGTTACTTTTCTTAAATAAAAACACACTGAAAATTAACTTATTTAGAAAATGTGGAATGAAAACTTTGGCAGCTACGTGGAAAGAGAGAAGACTTTCCACGCCGCCGAAAAACCTTTTAATATAAACAACTATAGAGACAGCAATGATAGAAATAGTGATTCTTTTTTGCAGACATCAGGTCAAGAAATTAAGGCTTTTAGTCAAAACAATTATCTTAAAAAGCTGCGGAAGAATAGAGAAGTTACCGAGAATAATGGTGTAGAGCAACACTTGAAAGCGATCGAAATAAATGAAGGTTCAGTATGAAGCTATATTTTACACAAACAAGGTGTTGCAATAAATTTTTTTATCAAGAAGCTGAAAAAACTTTTAAAGGTTACAAAAAAAAACTTTTAAAGGTCTAACAGGCAAATTTACACAAATTATTCTAGCGATCTAATGATAAACAATTTTGGATATATAATTTTCAAGCATCTGAATCAGGGATGCAATGAAATTCTGCACCTTTTTTTTTCAACTTCAATTTTTGAAATTTTACACCTGTTTTGTTTTTTTTGTTTTTTTGTTTTTTTGTTTTGCTTTTTCGTTTCTTGTTTGATTTGTACTTTTGATTTGTACTTTCGATCTTTAAGAGCTAAAATAGAAATTAATTACATTACAAATGAACTCAGTTAAGCAAAAAATTCAAACGGACCTTAATCAAGTTTTGTAGTCCTTTAAAATAGCCGTCCTCATGGTTTTTGCCGTCCCAATCTTTCTGGTGATCAATGTGAACGTTTTCTCCATATGTTGACAAAGGGATAACGTTTGCGAAATCAATCATCCAGGCATTTACTTCGTTATTTTTGCTATTAAGTGCGATAAGAATGCTGCTGCCAATGACCTAAAAACAGACCTTTTTCAATTTTTCATTTAAAAGTCTTAATAGAAAACCTCGTGTTTCTTGAAAAAAAGGGATTCTTTTATCTTCTTTTCTATTTCCTTTAATCGCTCAACTAATTTGCTTTTAATTTCAGGGCTGTTATTGAAAAGACGATCAAATTCACCAATAAGTTCGTCTTCCTTGTTCATTTTATGATAGTCAGTGGTTTGAGTTACCCCATTGACCTTAATCAAGATTTTTATTACATACTTTAAGTTCGTAAGTAGGTGAAGTTTGTAGCTAAGCCATAGCTTATAAGTAAAAAACAGTATATGGTTTTAAACCTCTGCTCTTAGCTACAAAATGAGTGGTTAGAGTCCGCAAGAGCAGAAGTACCAAAGTATGTTTACATCGGGTCTTCCAGATGTCATTATTTCTAAGAAATGCTCTCTTTTTTGGCAAAAAATTGAATTTTACGTCAAAAGCTTCTTTTTCTTCACAAAACAAGCAATAGGCACGGGATAAGATGGTCTTTTTTGTCGAAAATAAGCTATATCTTTTTATTTTCAAAAATGCCACCTGAAAGGCCTGGTTTAAACTCTTTTTGGCTGGCATATAATGCACTGTCATAAGAGATTATTTTCCCACCTTGGCACCTTCAATTCTAAAGCCAAACTCTCTTGATGTGGATTTCGTGTCCCTCAATTCCATATACGTTGCTTTAGTTTTAAGCTTTTGATTAGGCGGCTTGCCCAAAAATTCTTTGAAATATCCACGATGTTTTTCAAAAAAATTGTCTCGTATTGTTTGGTCAAAAAAAATATGTTTAGTATTAAGTCTGCAGCATAAAATGGAAGTTAAATACCTTGAGCAACCTTTTCCAAATAGGTTCTAAAAAACTTTATACATTTTTTGCAAACATGAATAAATAAAATACCTTTGCCCCATTTTTACGTCAATAACAGTTCGTTCTTCCTTGTTCTCAAACTCTTCGAACAACAAATCTTTCATTCGGAAATAATCTAAATATTGTTTTTTAAATTTTTTACTTTTATTGACAGTTCTAGTGCTCTTTAAAAATCATCTACTAAGCAATTAGTTTCTAATTCGGTTCTAGTCAAATATCGCAAGAAAAGCTTATTAGGAATCAGTTTTTTAGGGGAGAAGCGACAAAAAAAAATTGAAGTCAAAAACAACTTACAAGAAAAAAAGTAAAAAGCAGTTACCCTGTTCAAAATCATCCTCAGTGAGTGGCACCAAGCCAGTCAATTCGTTACCGTTTCTAATTTTTTGGTAAATTGCTTTTTCGTGAGCACCTTTCTTACGGATATAGTTATTTCCCAGATCCATTAATGTGGATTTTCCGTTAGCATCTAAAGTTTAGTAATTATTAAATAAAAATCTTAATTTTAAACAGGAAGTTAAATGGCTATAAAACACATTCCTTTGTGACCAGCAACAGCATCATATGGCTTAAGTTGACATTCATTTTGAAAACTTTGTGAACCGACAACTTTGAATAATTTGATAAATATGAGACAAACAATAATAATTAACTCAATCTTCATAACCTTTCCAAAAATGTCTAAAGTTTAGTCTTCTGTAATAATGATCCTAAATTACGGCACGTCTCTAACTACTGTATTCTTTCTCATAAAACGTCCCTCTTTCGTAACAACGGTCAGTTGTCAACAATTTTTAACGTCTCAACAATCCGACAATTAGGTAATGACACAAAAAAAAACTAGCTGAGATTTAGAGCTACATTTTTCAGTCTGGTGTCAGTGCCGAATTGTCTGTTGATTGAGTCGTAAAAAGTCTTTTACCACCGACCATGCTAACGAAAGAGGGGACCTTTTATTTCAAAAAAAAACGGCATTAAAAATACGGTACTTTCGTTAAAACACGAAAAAAACTCTAAGTATAATTTAAAATTTTCATAATCAAGAACAAGAATTATTGGCCAAAAACAGTTTCTGAAACAAAAATTCAGTTGTTTGTCAAAAAAGATTCCCAAAGAAAATTGTTTAAAGAACCTCGAGCAGCTGCGCTTGTAAATCTGTTGACTAAATTCAACCCTTAGCAGCTAAACACTCAGGCCACTAGGTTTGGGGTGCTGAATTATCGAAGGCGTCGAGTTATCGAGCACTGACTATATTGCAAAAAAAGGTTTAAAATTGGGGCTAGAGAATGCAAGCAGAGAAAATAAATAGGGAGAAAATGATGTTTAATACTTTTTGCATAAAGAGATGCGTCTACGATGTTAGAGTAGTCAAGAAGCACTCAGGCGACGCGGCTCATGCGTCTGTGTGGCTCACATAGCTGTGTAGCTCAAATAATTTTTCTGTTTTTTTGCCTCTTAAATGGAAAAGGTGGAAAAGGGAAGATAGAGAAATTTTAGAAGTTTTCATCAAAAAATAATAGAGGCTTTTCATTAAGACTTTTTTAACCTTGATTATATCAACGATTGATTATCATTTAATTATCTTATTAATAGTGGGCTATGATGGGGTTTCGGGCATATTGAGTGTTTTAAGGGCTTTGAGACGTTTGGCAGGTTTCATATTTCACTTTGTGATGTTTTATTTTAACAAAATCATGTTCATATTTTAAACTATCATAGCATACCGGTTTATTCCATAAACATGCAGCCAAGAAAATCATAGAAAAAATAAGTTTTTTACCTTTGATAACTAGAGACCAGATTCGTACGCCAAAAAGTTGGATCCACAGCTGGGTCCGACCATTTTTTACCTCAATTTTTCAAATCTTTTGCCAATTTTGATATTGATGTCTCCAAGGCGAAAATTTGTAAGGATTTTGAATTTGCCGGTCGTTTTCAGACAACTCAACAGTTTCACCTTTCAAAAGTCCAATTATCGATTTAAACCTCTATTGTAACACTTGATTTAGTCCGTACGGACTCGATTTAACGGACTAAATCGAGAGTTACAATAGAGGTTTAAATCGAGAGTTGGACTTTAGAAAGGTAAAATCGTTGAGTTGTCTGAATTGTCTAATTGTTGAGTTGTCTAAAAACGACCTGCAAATTCAGAACTCTTACAATTTTTTGCCTTAGAGACATCAATATCAAAATTGGCAAAATATATCAAATATAAGGCGAAAATTAGGTAAAAAATGGTCGGACCCAGCTGTGAATCCAACTTTTTGGCATACGAATCCGGTCTCTATTGATAACAACCTCAAACCAGAAAGAACGTGGCGCAACAATCAAAGAATAATGGGTAAACACCAAAACTTAAAAGTAAATAAGAGCTTTAGGTATAAAAAAATTGCTAAAGCTCTAAGTGTTAATTGCAGGAGTCAGATGCCACAGTGAATAAGTGCAAAAGTTTTGAAAGATAATTATTACAACTATTTACATATATAGCGGTTTAGGGGCATGCAAAGCTGCCATGGTTGGAGTAGAAAACAGTGGAAAATTTTGGACATCATTTAGTTCAGTAGGAGCATAATCTCTTAGTTGAGCAAACGTTGTAAGTCGTTGGATCAGTCTATGTCCAACCACGTAGGCTTGAGAAGGCTCGAAATGTGTTAGCACTGTAACTATCTGCAAATAAATTTACCAAGTTATGTTTTTGGTTTTGAACTAGTGAAAGATACTTGTCTATGAAGTGGTGGAATGGAGTCAGCTGCGGTTAGAGAACACCTAGTGGAAAGCACATTCGTAGAGTTCTGACAGTCCGAATGGACCTAAATCAATTTCAAGTTTTTTCCTGCAAAAAATAAACAAAAACAAATAAACGAATAACAAGAATATATTAGACAGGAAGACAAATTATTTGCCATCTACATTATTTGCCATTTACACAAAAAAGCCACCTGTAAGCAACAGTTCTTATTCATATTATCAGCCATCAATACCAATCCAGCAAAGTCATGCGTCAAATATCGAATTACACATCCACTCATCAACTAAATTCATAGATATTGGTATTTTTTTTCAAGTATCTCAATCAATGAATGTTTACCTCTTCCATATTTCCTTCCTTTAATATCAATCCCATCATAGACTTTTGGAAGGCATCCAAATGAGGTTGTATTAGTTCTGTGAATACTTTCTTTGAACTATGCACTACCACTGTGCCAGGGATAGTCTTTGAGTCAGCAAACTTTGAAAAGGACAGGACACAGATTAGGTATTCTCCAGGTAGCAGAAAAACATCTTCTGTTCTAACATAAGGTTGTATTCTTCTGGGAGAATGAGTCACTAATTCAGCTGGAGATAGAGGGGTGGAAGGGTCTTCTTTGTGGATTAAGACCATTATGTCTACCTGTTGATAATTTTATATAAAAAACCGTCCGAGAAAAACTCTTTTTAGATTAAGTGAGCACAATGAAACAAATTGTCCCTCCTTTTGTCCATTTCGATTTTTGGGCGCCAGTGACGCATATCTCAATACAATCATCAAAGCTACTGCCATATAGCCCAATGATTTTTTTGCTTTTTAATAAAAAAAACCGAAACGTTTTTTGCTCGTTTACCATTTTATACCCCTGCGAAAAAAATAACCTGATCCAAAAGGGTGCGAGCGTTTCTTTGAAAGACAGTCACACAAATTTCTGTCGGCTCAGTGATCGTCATTTTCACCAATCTATATTTAATTAATGTATAGTATGAATTAAAACTATTAAGTAATTCGTTGATGTCAAAAACTTGCCTGCATTTTTTTTGATCCCAACCGATGTCCAGCAAATATCTGGTGTCACTCCAACCAGAGTGCTCTCTAATTTGAGCAATGTCCACAGAGTCAAAAAATTGTACAAAGCGATCAAATGGCATCCAAAAAGTGCCTGGTTTTGAGCTATCCGATCCTAGTCGACTTTTTAGCTGTGGTGTCCAGCCAGACCAATTATGACTCCATTCTCCTAGCCATACAAAAGTTCCCCAAGGATTGCGAAGACGAAGCAGCCTAAAAAGGAGATTGCAATGAATTATTTTAAACATACAGGGTAGTCCAAATTTTTTCCCTTATTGTCTGTAGGAGATGGAAAAGAATCAAGATGACCGTCTGTTGATTATCCGTGTACACGGTACTCACTTGATTTGACAACCTTTCGGGTTGATGAGTTTGCAGGGTCTAAGGCTAAATTTGCTTCGCTCCGATTGACTAAACCCACAACGACTGATTTAAAAAACAAGCGAGCTGACACCAGACTTTGATGAGACCAAAAAACACGCATACTCAGAGCACAATTGTCATTTCTTACATATTAATTTGTAAAATATCTATTTTTCTTCTACCTGTAGCTATCCAATTGCCTAACATCCAGTATTGAGTAAGCATGTCTTGTCATTAGACCCACTCTTTTGTATTCGGCTTCATCCGCATTTCTTTTTCCTGCCCCACAACTACAGCCCATTAGGAAGCCAGCTTCTCGAGCACTCAGCAGCTGCACCCATACTACATCCAAAGCAGCATTGCTGACATTTGGATCTCTTTGTGGATCAAAATCCTGCTCCAAGTCAATAAATTGACTTGGCGCACCAGTCAGTGTAGACAAGCCTTCGACACTACGTCCAGCTCGGAGGAGAGCGTAGTTGCCAAATATTTTTGCTAGCGCTTTTTCAATCAAAGATACCCACAGCTTAAAACATCAAAATATTTATTCTTTCTTTATTTTTTATCAATTTACTTGATTCTTTCGTCCAACAGCAAAGACCATCGTTTTGCTTTTTTGATGGCAGGGGAAAAAGTCGTCTACAACCACAGCTTGCCAAACTCCATCCACACACAGCCTAAGACTTTTTTTATGCTGTTGATGCCAAACAGAGCACGCATTAGTTCACGGCTAACATGTGCTAGCCCAGCTTTATTAGTCTTCTACAATCAACCCTCGATAACTGGGAACTCCAAGGCTTGTCTCAAGAAGCGGTCTTATCGAAAAATGCTCATCAATATCCTCTTTGATTCAGCGCTCCGAGCTCAATCACTTGGGGATGAAGTTATCGAAGATCGAATGTGCAATTTTATCAGAGAAATGTGGACCACATTTACCTGATTTCGTAGACTCCATAATGATTGTACTCTTTAGTGATTAAGATCTTCTCCAACACATCTGGTCTTTCAGCCACCACTGCCAGCGCTGACAGAAACCAACAATTACCCAAAGCTCCTTGCTCAATGTCAGTTGGTTGAGGGTCATTGAACACTGACCACCTGAAAGATCTGCCATCTCGAGTGATGATCTGTTGAGGTCTAATCCAAATGATTGAGAGGTCGCTTCTTTCTAACAAGGACATCGAGCCAATAGATCTGTTGGAGTGAGGAAACCCATCGTCTACAAAGCTTTGATGATTGGCTCTAAAGCTTAGTTTTAAGTTAAAACTTTTAACCAAATAAATCAGTACAGAGTTCTCACTTGCAAAACGCCACAATTTCATTAAATATTCTAGTATTTTCAGCTAGGTTTTCTGTAATTGGATGAGTGTTTGTTGAAAAACTAGATTTGCTTGCTCCTTGATCTTGTTGGAAGTGGTCTAATCGGGGCTTAAATTATTAAGTGCACAGTTCATATCTAAATTACATAAACTAGGGCCAAAAGCTCTTACCATACTTATAGAAACAGCTCTATTAGGAATTTTTACAGTCCTTGATCTGCACAAAGGGCATTTAAAGTTGAGAGGAGGAGCAGGTTGTTTCAAACTGCACTTTACACACACCCAAGTCAAATAGCTAGCATCTAAAGCTAATCTAGTAACTAATGAATAACTCATGCTCCCTAACCTTTACTGCGATCAAAGTTACACCAAGAGCAAAGTCTTGGATGCTGGTTTCCCTGGTTCATTTGCAAACAAGAAGGGCACTGCCAGCCGCAATTTTCCATGGAATAAACTATAGGTACACTTAAATTGGAGCCAGAAGATCGAGGAGACTGCAGCTGCGCAGAGACCAAATCCAATGCTGAGTCTATTTTCTCGATGGCTGAGGCAAAGGATATTGTTGGAACTTAAATTCAACGCAAATCATATCAATAAAGTTTTTACCAAAGTCTACATACTTTTGAATTTGCTCATAAAGCTGGAGTCTCGTTTTCCAGTGACTGGATTAGTGTAATCACAAGCTTTACATTTTTTACTCTGAATACTGTTGAGTAGAGTGCATCTTTGGCAGCTCCAGTTGGCAATTGCTGCGACCGCATTCATATGGCTTTAGGGATACGAACAGCTACTGATTGGAAGTTGTATGTTCAAATTCCTTGCAACTATGAAGTACAAAAAACAAGAATCATGATTTTAGAAAACATGACTCAACAGCTTTTGACAAAAAATGCTTTTGAAAAAGAGCGCTTACTAAAAAAACTGCAAATAAAGCGGAAATTCAAATCCTTTTAGAACAAAAAATAAAAATAACACTTTATAAATTTCCTCTAGCAAGGTTACACATAGAACACTTTTATGCAAAAAATTATTCTAATTATTGTGCAGCAAATTTGGATACAAGGCTGCTGACATGGCACGGGAGATCGACGGCCTTTTCCAATTGTTTGCAGATTGTTAAGGACTTTAGGGTGTGTGTAATTTATTCCTTAACCAACTATTAAAAAATTTGTCTACCCGACTCTACTTCAAATTATACCTCCCTCCTAAAACGGCTTGTGCAAAAAATCAGCATTTAAAAAAGTGGCAGGGCTTATTTACCAACCCAGTAGGTTAAAAGTCGAACAAAGAGACTTGGAAGTTTTTTTTCTTGAAGTGGTTACAAGCAAAATGAACTGTCACTACAAGGAAGTGTCAAAAATAACTAATTTTAGGAACACTGCTTGAATTGCCACCAATTTCAGCGAAAGTAAACGTTTAGCAGAGCGAATAAACAAATAGTATTTAGTATGTACCTGCCAAATTTTCTGTGTAAAAGAAGAACTAATTGTAAAAATGTGTTACGAATTAGTCAATATGTACTAATTTATTTGTTCGTTAATTATAAAGACAAGCAGTTATATAGGCCAAATAAGATGTTACAATACAGTACAATATGATTAAAATACTTCTGAAATTAAATATTAGATGCGCGTCTTCCCTCAGAAATATTTTTACTTTCTACACTGCCTTGCTGGTTGTTGTCAGTTTGTGGAGTGTGGGTGAACATTGGGCATTCATTTTTAGCTTTTTCACTAATATGCTCGCCTAAAACAGCTTTTCAATAGACAATACACCAACAGGATTAAACCCCAATTAACCAGCTTCTACGGTTTTTCTTTTTAAAAACAGGAAAAAAATAATCTGTTGGTTGATATACACTTCACAAACCTGTCAGTTTTTCCTTGACCGCATCATAACCATCAGTTAGCTTTTCCTTTGCAGTCTCAAGCATGGAAGACATATTGAATAATTTTAGAAATCTATACAAATGACACAAATAATAAAATAATAATCTCGAGTGGTAAGAGATGTATATTTATAACACTGGAGAGTTTAATGTGTTTCCTTCTTCGAGGTTGTTTACATGTTTTGCAAAAGAGAAAACAAAATATTTTATGATCGTTGATGTTTTAAACATAAAAGAGAGAGAGTAGTGTGCATTAGAAATGAAGTAAAATTTTAGATTAGAGAGATGAACAAATGGTGGTTGCATTAAAAATTTATTTTCTTGCTTAAAAACTGCTTTTGAAAAATACTTAGGCGAAATTTTTTTTTTACATTTTTCGACCTTTTGACAGCTCTAAAGTTTAGACCTGTCAAAAAAAAAAGATTTTGACCCTCCAAAACCCGCCCCGCAAACCCGCACTTGGATTTTGACTCTCCAAAACCCGCCCCAAATCCGCCCAAGATTATAACAGAGCAGACCAAAGCAAAAAGATTGTATAAAGACAAAAATAAACTTAATAATATTTTTATCACATTTTATTGCAGTAAATCGACTAGATCACGGTCAGTGTGCTAATTTGGTTAGTCTATGCAGGGAAGAGCATTACTATGATATGATGAGTGTTTATTGCAAACGGACTTGTGCATAAAATAAATATTCATTAATAATTTACAAATAAGTTAGTTCGTTTGTTGTGTTTCTTAATAAAGTTATTTAGTAACTTTATGCATTTTTACTTCATCACAGAGTACATATGTTTTCAAGGCATTATTTTATGTAAAGAATAATCTCCTTGCTGGTTATATAAGATCACATTCTCATGCATCTTAAATGTGAGGGCTCTCTTTAAAGAAAATATTTTCCTCAGAGTATAAATAGCAAACATACTTTGCTGCTTCATTCACTCGAATTAACTGTCTAAATTATATTTGCCAAGTTGGAATGGATAAAAAGAACAAAATAGAGCCAGCATGTGCTCCCTATCCGGTATATCCACTAACATCTGATTACAATTCTGTGAGCACTCAGTGCGCTTTGCTGAATAGAGGGCGCCATGGACGTCATCAACACATTAATTTAGCTGATCTTCCCTATAAAGATCGGCTTCACTGGCATCTCAAACAATTTTGCTACAAGACTTCTAGTCATGGCATGTTCCTCTTGCAGTAAAATTCTCTAAGGTCTAATTGCATTTTTATGCAGGTATTCCAATGCTTGGGCGCGCACCAAACAACTTTTATAGGCAATTTTACTTCCCTTTTCTACAATAACATGTAGTGGATACGTAATTTCAGGGCAGTTTGGCTGATTTTACTTTGTGGCTGTTGTGCCATGTTTCTTTATCAGGTCTTAGGAATTATTTTGTGTAAAAACTTGCACTAATTTCAGTCTTCAAATGTGTTAGAAAGATATTTACGGTGTTTTAGTCTATTTTCAAGCATTCTTATAACTTAATTAACACTACAGATACGACAAAATAACTGATATTCATCTCAACTTCAACACTGCTCCTTTTCCTGCAATCACTATTTGCTCTCTTAATCCCTATTTAGACAGGTTGGTTCTCAATTTTGCAAAAGTTATATCTTTCCAAGCCCTGATTTCTAGTTTGTTGAAAGATGTGGAAGCAGTCAAAAAAATTGTATTTTTCAAGTTTTTTTTAAATAAAACAAATTCGTTAAAAAAAGTAGTTTCTAGCTAAATGTGTATACCACAATTATTTTACGAGCTGCTCGAACAAATGAGCTGGTCAGTGATGGAGCAGATGAAGTGCTCATAGAAGCTGCAAAAAGATTTAAACGACAACTGAATACAACCTTTTTTGAACCAGTAAATCAAAAAATTATTAGTTGATGATGTAAAAGAATTGTTTTTAGGCTTATTCCGAATGTGAATGTATAAGAAATTCTTTTGATGAGAATCGCCTGGAATGTACGCCTGACAAAACGTCTATCCCTGCCCTTGATAAAGAAGAAGAGGATGTTGAAAATATGGGCAAGAAAATGAAGTGCCTGTGCGCTTTTGACCGAGGTAGGCTATCGAGTATATAGAAAGTCAGAAAAAGTCTTTTAAAAAGTCATGCGAGACTGGTTTAGCATGAGCTGGTTAGCATATCCATACGTTATTTTGTGATAATTAGGCATAGATTTACTTATACTTACTTAGACTTGTGCTTTGACGCTGAGGATAATAGCATAAGACTTTTTAGAAAGCGGTGATGCTTGGTATGTCCCAACAATATTGTAAATTAATACAACTTTTCTGACTTTAATTTCCTTAAGGCCTTGCTACCCGCACAACAAATGGAATGAGCAGATTTGTGGGTTTTGTGATGAGCACAGTTTCTGCAGTCTGCAAGCTAGAGAGGGGCAACCACTGGCTAACCGTTCATGTCTATGCCAATCTCTTGACCCTTTTTGTGTGGGCCTCAAAAAGGTTTTTGTAATAATGGTTTAAATACAATTTTACACAGTAAATTTGAAGGATATGGAAATTGTTAAACTATGGTAGTTTCATAATATTTTTATAGACTAGTCAAACTAAATATACAGGATGATCCAGTATATTTGTTAAATTTGTTTTGCCCACATCTTTGATTTTAAATTATTATATAACAATGCATTATCGTATTTCCTGTATTAAGAGTCTCCCCTCTAATAAACGCTCCGCAAAGTCTGATCAGAAAATAGATGTCCGGAACGATTATTACAGGTATTCAAAAGCCATGTTCTTACCATTTTGAATAACAATAATATTCAATAAGAAGTCAAAAACCAACGCAAATGACCATAAGTCGGTGAACTAACGGAATAATCACAATAATATATGGAATACGCCTTTTGAATAAGCCATTGATTGTAATGTAAAATAAAAGAGACGTGAGTAAAACAAATTTGACAAATATAGTAAACTACTTGTGTTTAGGCAGTATTATGGATTCTTCGAAGAAGAAATTATTGAAACACTTGGCTATCAAGTAGGTAAAATAGCATTGGGGCAATATTATCTAACTGTGAATTTGTAGAATATGAGCGATGAAGTAGCTATTGTCACAAAAGCAAAAGAAAATCTTATTTTTGCCATGGTTGGTTCTTCCAATATTACAAAGTTTCAAATATTTATATAAAAAATATAGTCTGAACTAAGCGAGAAGCAAAGAATAGCGCTCTCTATTCCTAAAAATCAACTAATTCAGGTAGTGCAGCATGGTTATCTTTTTTCCTCTTAAAGGCCAGTTTTAGAAGTGTTCATTCAATGGCAAAGCCTGTGACATTGAGAAGTATATTTTCAATTTTACTTTTTTCAAAAAAAAACTATTTTGCTATTTGAAATAACATAGAGACTTCAAAATAATGGCAGACCCAAGCTTTGGCAACTGTTTTACATTCAACTTCGATAGAAACAAGACAAAGAGTAGCAGTCGGGCTGGTGCGATGCACGGTAAAGGCTTATTTCAAAACAAAAATTAAGAGCTTGCCAAGTTAATTCCAGGACTTCGTATTATGGTCTTTGTGAATGCCTCTGAATACTTGCCTATAACAGAGAGTGTAGGAGTCCGAATCACTATTCATGATCAGGCAACTAAACAGAGCACATATAAAAAAATTTCTTTTTGTTACAGGACCAGATTCCATTTCCTGTAAGTTGAATTACCAGAGGCTGCTCATTCTCTTTCAATGAAAACTTGGGGACCATTTGCGAATTTCTAGAGAAAATTCCTGTCGGCACAATTAGTATCCATAAAGAAGCACCGATTTCTATAAGCTTTTATAGGGAATTTAAAAATGGTCCTATTTTGTCAATTTTTTGAGAGTAAACTGCCTCGTTAATACCAAATAGACGCAAAAGATTTGGTGTATCTAGGATACTTTTGGTTACAACGCTCCTACTGGCTTCATCTCTTCTTTCGGCATGAAACTTGTATAATATATTTATTACAAAGATTCTTAAAACCTTTTTATAATTAAGTCGAAAATGTCCCGTTTGCCAGCCCCTTATGGAGATTGTGAAGCGGACGAGAAGAACGACAGATACATCTACCGTGGATATCGCTACTCTACTGAAGTCATTTTTGATCAATTTCGTTTAAATAACTTTTTCAGTTTGTTAGGGCTGCTACCGTACTTGTTTCCAAGAAATGGTAGTGAAGGAATGTGGCTGTGCAGACCCAAGGTTTCCGGCACCTCCAAATACGCTTCACTGTGAAGTGCTCAATTCAAATGCTCGTAGGTCTTTTTTAAGTATTTATAAGGAGTTTGATCCCACTGGGTCTTTCTTAAGGAGATATGATATGGGGGGATTCCTTGATTTTTCTAATTGGTATTTTTGGCAAGGAAAATATACGTATTTTATAGGGAACTGTGCCTTTCCTTTATTTTCCAGCCTTCTTCGTTCAGGCTTTCGAGCAGCTAGTCACAAACCCTAGAATAGTATCAAGACCTTATGAATATTAAGGACAGAAATAAATAATTTGTATGAATAAGTCTTTTGCATGAATATCTTAACATCAAATACACTTATCCTTTCAAAAAAAAACAGTCGGAAGTTTTTTTCGCAAACAAATTTGTTTTGGATTTTTTATCTTCGGTATATTAGTGTGTAAGAAAAAGATTGACTTTTCAGTTACTTCACCACTCATAGAAAGAGGACTACATTTTGGGAGAAAAATACTAAAGAAAATGTGAAAAATCAATAAAATGCGGCCTAAGAACCTCATTTAAAACTACTTAGAGCTTATTTAAGAAAATATGAAACACAAAAGAAGAGAATTACAGGTAAATGTCTGGAAGATCAAACCATCCGGCTTGGAAACATGCACGATCAATCTAGTGGACAAGCTGTTCTGCAGTGTCGGTGTCGACAACCCTGTGAGCTTTTCACCCTATCGTTTTTTCATAATCACTGGAAAATCGTCTCTGAAAACCTTTTAGTTCAAAACTATTCAAAGCCAATGCACACAGCGCAACCTTTGGTTGCGATAGCTAAGATTGAGTACTTACAATAAAAAGAGATGGAGATTGGAATTTCTTTTTGAAATGCCCGGACTAGAAAAATTTTCAAAAACTACATCAATTACAAGTCATGTCCTTAATGAATTTGCAGGTGAGCAGTCTGTCTACACTGTCTCTTACTCAGCCGCCAATTGGCCAAGTCAGTCTCTCAATATGTCAATCATAGGTCACTGTCCTTTTGAGGAGGATTCCTGTGAGGAGTTTTTCCAGTAAGTCTTTTTCCCTTATTTTTTCAAAAATATTTTGAGTGGGTATTACAAGTGGGTTTTCGATTACGCCAAAAGCCCGAGCAAATTGTTTAATTAAGATAGCTTGGCTGTCTGTGTTTATTTGCTTTAAGTTGAAGGCTTTCTCTCCCAAGTGGCTCCTTCTAATGCAGCACCCAAAAAAGGACAGTAGCATATACTCTTGTTAATGAATTAAATGTCAATGACGAATAAAATAAATTGCTTAAAAATGTTTCCAGAGAAAATGGTGCCATGATAGAGGTGTTTTATGAGGCTCTAAACTTTGAAACTTTTGTTGAGTCAGAGGCTTATGGAGTGAGTTGAACACAAATGATTTTTAGCTATGCAATAAAATATATGTGCTATTTTAGTTGGTCAAAATGATGGCCGATTTTGGGGGTCAATTGGTAAGCTGTTTGTCAGAATTTAATAAATAGATCCACTAAATAGGTCCAGCATTTTACCTGTGATTTTTGCAACCGATTTATAATACGGATGACTATAGATCCAAGATACACACTAGAGAGCGATCTTAAGAATATCTTACCGAATGTAGGAAGACTTTTGGAGAAAATTTTCTAGCTATTTATATCAGAGGTTATTAGGTAATGTTTTAAACCATTATGTACCGTAATCTAGGGCAGAAAGAAGGGCTTTGAAACGATATATAATGTTCATAATAGATTTTCTGTAAGGTCTCAAGTAACGCCTTTTGGTGAAAATGACATAAAGACATAGAAAAACCACTTTTCTTCTCAACAATACGACGCCAGCTATAACTTTTTTATTTTCTTTAGACTTATTTTTATCAAAATCTGTTTTTATGATTGTTATAATAATATCAAAATATATCAACAATCATAACTTTTAGGGATTGTGGTCAGGCGTCAGCTTTATGACTTGTGTGGAGTTCATCTTTTTCCTTTTTGAGCTGATTTTCATGGTCATCAAGCACCACTACCACAAACGACACACACTACCACAAACGACAAATACTTAAAGAAAACAAGCATTGAAGGACAGTTATAAAGTTATTTGCTCTTCACTTATCTGATCTTCTAGAAACACGCAAAAGCCACTACAGTAATTAATGAAGATTAACACCAGCATGTTCTGTCAGTCTTCTCCTGTTTTGCTGGCCCATTTAACTCGTTTAATTCCTTTACTGCCATTAAGCAAATTAATGAGAATGGGATTTTGGGCCTGCCCCATCAATGAATTAAAGTAATTAAGGAGGCGGACAAGGCCACCCAATTACTTCTTTTACCGTTTGTTTAGCTAAGCTCAATTGCGCGATGTATTCTAAGTATAGTCTCAATGCCTTCTTTGATTAAACATGTCCACAAATATTCTTCCTAAACTTCCTTTTGGCATAAACACTATTCTGCAACCCCTTGGGCCACCCAATACAAATAAAAAAGAACAAAATAAATGCCCCAACTTAGCCTATTTATCAGCCCTTACCTACTCTCTAGCCAATTTTCAAGCCGAATATGAGAAAAGAAATAGTGAGCTATGTAGACTTAATTCATCTTTTGGTGTACCTGAATCTCCTCAATATGTGAACTACCCCTCTTCACCTCATTTGACTAATCAACAATTGAGACCCACAGAAGGCAAAAGGATTGGCCATCCGTACCAGAGCAGAATGCCAGCTAAGCACAAAAAACCGAGAACTTCGTTCACTAAATCTCAGGTGGCGCTGTTGGAAAGCAGATTTCACGACCACAAGTATTTGGCATCAGCAGAGAGAGCGTTGTTGGCTGGCCAACTGAACATGAGTGATGCACAGGTGAAAACTTGGTATCAGGTAAGCTTCAACTTTCATATGGAAATTTGAGTTAAGGATAAATGATTAGTTACCAATATGCATTAGGGTGACACTAATCTGGGGTTTCTTGGTAATGTTTGGTGCTCTTCTGCGTCAGACTGCTAAAGCTAGCCTTTTGACCCCAAAGACAGAATAGGGTGTAAGGGAAGTGTTAGTCTAGCAACTTTTTGGCTATTTGACCATAAAACTTATTATTAATGGTTTAGAACCGGCGCACAAAATGGAGGTTAGCTTATTCAGTGTAACTTTATTTATACATCCTGCAAAATATGATACAATTTTTTAAGGAGACAAGAAGCAGAAGAAAGAGAATTCGAAGGTAAAGCAGCTGCAAAAATATTTTCCTTGACCACTAACTACATTTTTCCGGAAAGCATGAGGAGCAGCATTTAGTATGAAAACATCAACTTTACTTTAAGGCATCATAAAAATCCATAAAAAGTTGCTGACTGTTGATCTTTGGATTGTGAGAGTTGAACAGCTAATATTTAAAATAAAAGTATATAATTAAAACATTAAAAACAACCTGCTGATGGTGAGAAAAAGCTAGTTGAGTGGTCATTTGTAGAGTCAAGTCTTGGTCAATGCGTTTACCTAAAGAGACTTGTAGTAAAGCAGCGAGCCAAAAAATAAACCATAAATACTTTTGTATCTTCTGTTTTGGAACCTTAAAAAAGTTCAATAAGTTATTGTAATCACTAAACCAAGTCAATACTGTAATAAAGCAGTCTTTTTAGGTTAACTGTCTTAGCTGGTCTTGACATTAAAAATCCGTGGTCTGAGAATGGTTTTTGGTCTCAAATCTCAAGAGCTCATAAAAAAAAGCTAGATCTGCGATCTCAATTTTGCAAAAACCCAAAACCCATCTCATACTGCGGTCATAATCGAAATAACTCACCAAATTTTTATTTGTGTAGGCGTCAAACCTAATTGCTGCGCCAAATCGTCTCTTTCTGCTGCATTCACATACTTTTGATAGTCAAACTTCTCTTCTAATTTAGTCACCTAAAATGCTCATCTTTAAAACCAATTTTTCATCACCAAATACCTACTTGCTCATGAGTGAAAAGGACTCTAGGCTTTCTTCTGTTTTGTTGAGATCTCAATTGGATAGGTGGACTTTGTGGCTTATTAACTAATTTGCTCAATAGTAGCTCTTTTTCCACACTAAAAGCACTGTCTTTTCGATTCTCATCTAAAAAAGTTGCATCTAGTTGAATGCTATTGAAATTAGGATGACATGAGAATGGCTGTTACTACGACAACACGGTATTGCCCAAAACAGCCTAGGAATAAAAAATTTCCTACCAGATTCTGTCTGTTGACGGCCTAATAAATTAGTCTGTTGCGTCGTACCAAAATGAAAAACAGAATGTGGAAACGTGTTGGTGATAGCCAATGGGTTTGTCACTTCAGTCATACAGTAGTTTTGTGCTATATCTGGTGGACAGGCAACCCAGGTTTTCTCTTCTTTATTAAAAAACCGTCTTACAGAAAATATCGAGTCCATTTTAAGGAGGTGTAAATTGGATTAATGCTGCAGAAGAAAATTTCTGTGGCACCCAAAGCTCAGCCTATTAGAGCTACTGAAGAGTGCAGCTCTTATTTCAAAGACTATTAATTTACTGTAGCCATCTAAGGAGGAGCAGAATGAGTGCCTGTTTAGAGTGGAAAAGAAGGGTCATTTCTTGAATGGCTCTTCTTTTTTTCTCTTTGCTTTTCATTTCAATGTTTGCATAGAGAAGGCATGGATTGGCGCTTCATTTTCTCAGGGTATCACTTAAGTCAGGAGAATTCCAAACTTTATTTGGTGTGAGATATACCCATCACTTACATTAAAAGCCTTCTTCCTGTTAGCTCGTTTCCAGTTTCCTTTCGCTTTTTTGGTATTCACACTTTTGTGGATTGAGAAGATGGTCTTACAGTAATTTTCGCTTAAAAAGCAGTCCTTTTATTTATAATAAATGCAAAATATTCATGCATACAAGAGACATTACCAAAAAAAACATTAAACTATGATGTTCTGAGCTATTTTTTGCTCCGCTAGGTCTTGCAAAGAGTTTCCTTCACGACTTTATAAAAGATTGTTGCTGCTTCTACAGTCAACTCTCGATAACCCGATAGCCCAAGGGACCAAGCTCCAAGTCGGTGGGGCCCATTTATTGGTAAAGCCGCTTCTAAAGACCTTGCTTGGGTTGTCGAGTTATCGAGGGTGCCGCCGAGGTGACATCTCTGCAACCAGTACTCTTATAAAAATTGTAATGTTGGATTTCTTAGATTTAATTTTTATGTAACAGCTATATATTTTTTATTTATTTAATGCACTGAAAATACAATGACCAATAGCTGCTAAGTTTGGATTTTCCCAAAAAGACCATCATAAAAGCCTTAACATTCCAACTTCTTTTGTGTTATTTTTTTTTCTCATATTGTTTTTATATTTTGAGCCAATTCTGGACGAAGACGAGAAAATATCATCCTGTTCCTGTGTTCTGGTGCTTTAAATTCACCTACAATATAGTTTGTGCATTTTTCCTAAAAGCACTGAGTTTTAGTATAATTTAAATTAAATGATACTAATTTGCTTGTCATAACACTCTTAATTTGATACTTTTCTACCAAGCAAGGTTGTTTCACTAATTGTTTGATGCCACAAAAATTAATACTTAAAAGCCAGTCTTCATACTTGTGTAACAAATTTTCCATTTAGTAGTAGTCGGCTAATTTTAGCAAGCATTCAACTTAATCTTTAAAATTGCATTCAATCGACTTAGTCTGATGTAAAAAAACAAAGTAGAGGTTTTAATTGTAGCATTATATACATGATTATATACATAAGACTTTTTTAGTCTCTTGGAAGAACCTGTATTTGCATCCCAAAGTTTTTAGTTACACATTTTGAATAAAAACTCTTGTCTGTGATCTGCGCATGATTATTGGGATCATAGGTCGGTTCAACATGGCATTGAAAACTGAGGAGCATTCTTATCAAAAGAATAAATTAAAATAAGTTAAAAAATGAGTGAAGTCATCTTAAATCTACAAAGCTAAATAAAAAGGTTCACTTGGAATTTATTGCCGCAATAACTGTTCAAATCGCCGTGATTTTAGTTTTGTTATTTTTGAGTATCAAGCTTATTAATTTTTGTTTAAAAATACAAAAATGGAAAAGTAAACATCGAAAAAATTTGTTTAAATATCCGCTGAAATAAATTCTTAGCCCCAAAAACACTAGTAAGCAAATAGTAGAAGGAAATTGAACGCCAATGAGTAATTTTTTTGCCGTCTTCTTTTGACCTTCACAATGTTATTGTTTTACCTTTTCTAAGCCAGTAAACCGAAACCTACACTAGATTTTTATTTTGACTGACAGAGTCAGCAAAAATGTCTTCTTCTTTTGAATCTGTGCGAAAAAGACTGTAAGTATTTGAATAAAAACTTTTACACTCTAATTATACAAATGTTTTACAGCAGCTTCTCACCATCTCCTTCTCCCAGCACTGCCTCACTTACTTCAAGGCTTTCACGGGAAGAGATCAATGAGATATTGACTAGGTTGAACATATTTTACAATAAACTTCTGCCGTCAAGTCTCGCTATGACAACACTTTTTTCAAGTTGAATGCTTCCTATGTTTTGCCAATTCATTTGCACTAACTTTTGAAATACCATGGTGGAACCATAGAAAACTTGATAGCAATTACGAAAAAAGCTTTATCTACAGTAGCTTTGTATAATTTTCTTACATTTAGCCCCTATGAAACAGGCTATACCTACTCCAGCTCAGCTGCATACAAGAGAACTTCTGGTTCCACGGAATTCAGACATCCCCAGCTATGCCGTAGATTGAGGCTAGCTTCACCTCAATTTAACCCTCTAACCAACCAATATGATTACTACACTTTTGAGGACGAGAGAAGGTCATATACCTCTACTAACAAGTTTAATATATTGGAAAAATTGCTTTACAAAATCTGTCATGCCATCCAAGTAGTTATTGTCTTCTCAATCACATGTCTGGTTTTTATGTGGAGAACTGGTAGGATTATTTTGTCAATTATTGCTTGTTAAGAGGCCCTTTGTAGGCTGGACAGCTTTGAAATACACTGGCTTATGGCTGCTAAAATACTTCATTATAATGCCTTTGTTTGCACCTTATTATGCTGCTCTTCAGTACTATTATAAAGCCAAATATGTGAGTGGACCTAAAGTTTACAAAGAAAAATGTGGAATGAAAAAATACAAAAATTTCTAAAAATAGATCCTAAAAAATTGAAAGTATAACGAAGCAGCTTTATACTAAAATCATTGTTCTACATTCGGAAGCCTTTTACAAAAGAAATTTTAAATTTTACTTGAATAAAAATTGTTATAAAATGAAATTATTAGGCTTATGCTGCCTCTGCGTATATGTATCCTCGACTCAAGCATTGGTTGACCTGGTTTTGGCACAAATACATAGCCACCTCAGCCACTAACACCACCACTTCTACTATAGTCACTGAAGTGGAATTTGATGATGAGGAATTTGTTGAGCCAAGGCAATCTTTACGATGCCAAATTTAAAACAAGCGTAACTGCAATAAGTTTTAGCATGCAAGCTTCCACTTCGTATGCTAAAGTCAGGAGAAAGCAGCAGCCAAGGGTACGACAATTACTAGATGGCTCTTATAAAGCCTACAAAAGTTCTCCGTTCAAGTCGTTTTTCTGGACAGTTCTCTGGGTGCTGACTATGGGACTGGTGGGAGCGAGTGGGAGTGAGCAGCGAGAAGCTACAACAAGGTAATTTTATTAGGATACCCCTAATATAGTCTCTAATAAATTTAAGCGGTCATAATCTTAATTTGCGTACACGCTCCCAGATGAAGGGCATTCTCAAACAGCCTGAACAGGCAAAACAGAATTTGGAGGAATCCACTTATATGATACAATCCACTGAAAAACAGATCAGCGTCAGCAACTTGTTCAGGGGACTGCTTTACATGGTGTTCACACCATTCAGATGGCTTTGGCAGTTGGTTTCTTGGCTTGGTACCAACATAAAACAGTTGGCCAGTTGGCTTTACACAAACCTAATCTGGATTTATTGGGGAGGAGTTCCAAAAGCTATTTATTCGTAAGCATAGATTTAATGACATAAATATCAATAACAAATATTTGTTTGAGGTACTGCTTTACTCGCTCAATGGACTGCAGCCAGGAAGTGAGCCATAAGCAGGTCTTCAAGACGAGATCCTCAGAAGGTCAAGAAATGGTGAAAGAGAACAAAGAATCGGCCACTATTTTGTGTGTCAGGTTGGTAGCAGAAAATTTTGTTTCTAGCCAGGGTTTTTCAAATTTGTCGGATAAATCTTTTATAGATAAAACTTCACAAGTGTATTTTGGCAAATTTGTATATAAAAGCGATTTAAAACAATTTTATAAAGTTTATACGCTTGAATTATTTGCCACAGTAAATTTAGCATCTTAATTATAGGGAGAACATGTCTACTTGGCTTCGTTGGCTATTGATTGGCCTTCCACTTGTTTTCTTTCTCTGGTTTCTGCTTTATCCACTGTTGAATGTAAGCTTGAAGCAAGAAGTCTTAATTAACTCTTTGTAATCTTGTTCCAGTTTAAGCCACAGTCTAGTGTGGCCCCCTCCCACTCTGCATTGGCTGCCCTCCATCGAGAGATAGATGCGCTCAAGCACGACCTAAAGCAACTCTCTCTTCAACAGTCTGAATCTCACCAAAGCCATATGCATTCCCCTCCAGCCAGTTTAGCCTCCGACATAGAGGGTTTGGATGCCAAAATAGCTGAAATTCTTAACCAGCTTATGACCTCAGAGCGCCAACTAATCTCCCTTAAAATTAAAGAAGTGGAGAACAAAGTGTTGGAAAAGGCCAAGGTTGAGCAGTCATCTCCTCAGGCAGTAGTTGTCAACCCTGAGGCAGAGCAGCAACAACGAGAACATCTAAATGACATGGAAAAGGAAGTGGACAAGGTGACTATAGTCTTGGTCAGAACTCTTTGCACTCAACTTATTTCTAGAAAATAGCCACCTTTATGAGTTCCATTAGTGCCAAAGTCAATGAGCAAAACTCAAAGCTGTTCTCCGAGCTTGAGCAATTGCGTGAGAGCTACATCAAACTGTCGCGGGAAAAGACCAGTAACAAAGAGACCAAGTCGACCACATTAATACTGGAGAAAGAGCAGGAGCTGGATGAAAGTCTATATCTCATAAAAGTGCGTCAACTAATTAAGGAGTACATACAACAATATGATGCAGATAAGACTGGCCTCCCAGATTATGCTTTGGAGAGTTCTGGGGGAGCAGTGGCCAGCATTCGCTGCACAGTACAATACAATGAACGCTCCAGGACGCAGATGATTTTTGGGATTCCCTTGTGGTTTTCTAGCTACAGTCCAAGATCAGTTATTCAGGTGAGGCATAGCTGATTTTAAGCGATCAAAGAGTTAGGTTGTAACGCAAAACGGAACGAGACCAATCATGGCTCCTAGTCCCATCAGGTCAAATTATGGTCTAGTATTTAGCGCAAAGGCTATGGAGCGTCAGCTGGCGAGTGTTGGGCATTTGTGGGCCCCCACGGCTACTTAACCATTCGCTTGTCGCAGAAAATCAATGTGACTGCTGTGTCCTATGAGCATTTGCCAGTGCAACTATCGCCTGATGGACACATACAAACGGCTCCAAAAGACTTCTTAATATATGTAGACCTGATTATTAGACTTATTAGTAGACTTGATGTTTTTATTTAGAGCTACCAAGACGTGGATGATCTTAACTCTCGATTTTTGCTTGGCAACTTCACTTACGATGACAAAGGAGAGCCTCTGCAGATGTTTCAAATGCAGGTTTGCATTTTAAAATCACGGATGTTTTTGGCTATACTTTGTGGCTATATTTGTTCACCTTTATTAAGGTAATTTATAGAAAAAAATAATAAGTTCCTTGCAAAAGCTTATATGTGAACAAACAGGTCTAAATGAGTGAGCTAGAAAATAATAAAAAACAAGCATAAAAAAAATTATGCAGAATAGAAAATTTAAGTAAACTGTCGAGAGCCTTGTGCACATTGATTTATTCAATTTACTTCTTTTACAGCACTATGACCCACAGTTCACGCCAGTAATTGAACTGGAGACAACCTCCAACTATGGTGCTATGGTCACCTGCTTGTATAGATTTCGTGTTCATGGAACTCTGCCTAACAAAACGAAAACTAACTGATTATACTTATACTTGGCAGTTTTTGTCCAGGCTCACAAAAAAGCGCCAGAAGTTTGGGCGAATAGCCTAAATTTCACATTCCAAAAAGTGCCCTAACCTTTGGCTTGTGTTTTTGTGAGCCTGCATAATAAGTTTTAAGTGTATAAATGACAAAAAAAATAACTGTGTCTGCCATTTTAAAATGTCTTTTAGTAATTCGATCCAAGTTTAATTTCTATTTTTTGGTGTTGTGCTTATAGAATGTGTGCAATTGTTGTCTTTTTGCCTACTATTTATATTAGGTTGTCTCAAGTGTTTCTTTGTATTTGCCTTGGTGTTGTTTTTTTGTTTTAAATTTATTTAAGGCATTGTCATGGAGAAAGAGGAAATCTGCTTGATGGCCGGGCGGTCGATTTCGGATTATCTTTCTTCTACTCTTTTTCTTCTGTGTAGATCTATGTGGTAATGCTAGTGTTTACTGGCAGTAATTCAAAATGGAAAATTCCTAAAGCCACTAATAGTTGAATTTAAAAGAGCAATATAAACTACCTATACTGTCTAGCCACACAAATAAGATAATTTTTTTTGAATAAAGACGTAGCTGCTGAAGACACTCACCAATTTCACAGCCTGCTATTATGCCTTGAATAAAATTAAAAAAGGGTGACCAAGAGAAAAATGAACCAACTCATCAGAAAAACCAATATTTTTATGCGTTTTTTTCCTTTGCTTCAAAAGTTTTTCGCAACATGTTTTATATTGTGTTACCTTTTTTTTTAAATAGTTACTCAGATGTTACTCGTATAAGTGCCGTCTCTTATTTCTTCCTTTTAGCATGATGTTTTAGATCTCTTATTTTTTTATTCGTTAAAAAGCCTTTTTAGTAATACCTTTAGTTCTTTAGTAATATTTTTTTAACTATAATCTAGCAATTCTAGCAATTTACATTGTAAAATATCTGCCAAATAAATAATACTCAAAGGCGAATCGAAAACCACTGAAACAAGTAAAATATTGCAAAAAAACTAAATTTTATTTCATTAAATTACAGAGACACTTGTCCTCTGACTTGGTTCAGCTGATGAATAAAGCCTAGGTGGTCTTCGACCAAAGGGTCTCGAGGTTGGCCGGAAACAAAAGAACTTATATACTATTGAAATGAATTGGAAATAATCTTACTTCCGTCATCCTCATACAAGTTGTACTCTTTGGCCAGCTCCATGTCAGTCAATATATGGCCGGTCTTTTGCATTATATTCTTGTCTGCAGCTAAAGCTGTCACACATTTGCCTGCCATATCCAGACTTTCACCGTTTTTGAATAGATTGTAAACCTGAAACCACCGTGCTTATAACTTTAGCAATTTTATATTTCTCTGTAAGTTCCTATTTTTTGCTCATTTATTCAAAAGACGATGTTTATACTTTTTTTGTGATTTTTTGTTGTGTGGTTTATATTTTAAGTCTACAAAATGACGGTAAAAATTTTAAAAAGAGTTTGGACAAATGTAGTCAAGAAGAAGTGATTCTTTTTAAAAAATGTTGACAGTACTTACATGGTCTTTGTTAAGCAGTCCACAGTCCATAAAAAGTTCACTGCGAACAGCTCCAGGCCATAGAGAAACAGAGGCCACATTAAATTCTTTTAGTTCAATAGCCATATCAGCAGCCAATCGGTCACACTAAAACCGGCACATAATTAAAAATATTTTTTCGATAACTCTACTCCAGTTTTGTTGATGCCATAAGCAACATTGAATATGTAGTTCAAGCCTCCTGGAGAACTGGTTGTGACAATCAGTCCTTTCCTCCTGGGCACCATCATTTTGGCAGCCAATCTAGCACACATGTAATGACCTCTTAAGCCCACATCATTAACTTGATCATACACCTCTTCTGGCAGCTCAAAAAACTTCTTATGCATCACTTTCAACATCAGCTGAAAACATTTTTGATGAACAATAAAGCTCTCAAATCTTGAAAACAGCTTACAGTAACGGCTGAAAAAGCATTGTTTACCAGTAAATCAAGCTGATTGTTTTGCTCTCTTGCAATTTGTTCAAACAAATTGTTAACATCGGTTAGATTGGCGTGATCGCAATACACACCAATTGCTTTTCCACCTTTATTGTTGATCTAGGATAACAACAGATTTTCTATTTTCTTATCATCCTTTTAACAACCTCATCTACTGTTTGCTTGAGAGTGGGCAGTTTGCCGGCCACAGATTTCACCACCAAATCTTCTTTTTCTGGGCTTAAAGCAGTTAAATAAATAGTCGCACCTGCAGCTGCCAGCTGTTTGGCAATACCTCGACCAATCCCTCGAGATGCACCAGTAACTAAAGCAACTTGCTGAGTCAACATTCTCCACCCCAAAAATTATTTTGTTTTAATGTAACAAGCCCACAATTTAAAGGTCTAAGAAAGGGAAAAATTTTTTTTGAAATGGTCAATTAATGTTGCACTTTGTAATTTCTATGCCTGACGATAAGTGAGGTGATAAATATAATCAAAAGGGGTTGATTCCTCCTTCGTATGCACTTTTCATTTATTTAACAGAAAGATATCAATCATAAAAGTGCAATTGATCTTGCATTATTTTAACTTTTAAAAGCAAAAATTTTGAAACCGTTTGTGTAACAGAACAAAATTTTAGGGCACAGCTGTTCTCCAAGTATCTGTGTATGAAATTGTGAATAAATTTCTCGCCAAATAGTTTATTTGAGAAAAAAATTTAACACTACAGTCGAACTTTGATAAGCCGTCATCCCTGGGGGCTGACCAAAGGTGACGTGGTTATCGCAGTGACGGGCTATCGAAGTTCGACTCCATAGAAAAAATATATAAATGAAAATTCTTTACTAACATAGATTTTTTTTTTGAACTTCGGTCGAATTTCAAATATTGGACAGCACTCCAGCTTGTCGCAGAACATTAAGCTGGTCTACTATTTTCGCTAATTTATTGTAACTAGTATCGTTTAGTTGTACTAAAATGATTAAATATAACGTGTTTAAAGTTGGGAAACGTATTTCAAACAGCTTCTTACATCCATCCACGTCATGCAAATTGTACTCTGTAGCCAATTGAGCAGTAGCCAGAATTTTCCCACTTTTCTCCATTAATTTGGGGTCTGTAGCCAAGGCGACAATGCATTTGCCAGAAAACTCGACTGACTCCCCCTTCTCAAATAAGGCCTTCTAAAAGGTAGAACAAACAAAAACACCTTAAACGTTAAAATTTAAAAATTACATTTGGTCCATTAACATCAATTACAAGCTCCTAATATTAATTAATATAACTAGCAAATTGATTAGATTTTTAAGTTCTCTTTTTACGTGGACTGTCTCCGTTCGAACAGGGCCTGGCCAAAGAGAAATGGAAGCCACATTGAAGTTCTTCAATTCTATGGCTGTGTCAGCTGCGAGTCGATCACACTGTAATATAAAGGAAGGAGGAATTAAGAAAAAAATGTATAAAATACAAACGCTTACAGCAGCCTTGCCCATACCATAAGCCACATTGAACAAATAGGCCAGGCCTCCCATGGAGCTAACAGTGACTATAAGGCCTTTGGAGCGAGGCACCATCAACTTAGCAGCCAGCACTGCGCACACATAGTGATTGCGCAAGCCAGTGCTTTATGAGAAAGACTAATTAAGTTTTTTTTGACATGCTTAGATAAATTACTTATTGATTTTGTCGTATATTTCAATAGGCATTTCGAAAAACTTTTTTCCACCGTTTTTCATAATGGTCTAAAAATCCAAAAGCTTAATTCACCCATTTTTCTCTTCAACACTTCTTTTCTTACCTCCACAGCAGCATAGGCATTGTTGATCAAAATGTCCAACTGACCATTATGCTCTTTAGTTATTTGCTGAAACAGCTGCTCCACCTGCTTTTGGTCTTCATGGTCACAGTATACAGCAATGCCTCGACCACCACGTTTAGTCACCTGAAAGAAGAAAAATTGGTGTTTAATATTCCTTTTCTAAACATGTGGTCGTGTAGTATAGTGGGAAAAATCCGGCGTTTTCAAAGCGGTTTGTTTTAGGTTCGACTCTTACTGGGTTATGCCCAATCATTTGTTGGAAATGATGCACAAAAGCTGTGTTGAAAAGTAAAAGCCATGATTTTATAATCCTCTAAGAAGTTCTGATCCAACCTCCTTTTTGACTTTTTATTAACATGCTTACCTCATTAGCAGTGCCTTGCAATGTTGGGCTGTTGTCCTTAGAAGATTGGTCAGGCTGTTTCTGTCGACCAGTCACGTATACTGTGGCTCCAGCTTCTCCTAACTGGAGGGCAATTCCACGGCCAATTCCACGTGAGGCTCCAGTGACCAAAGCAATTTGACCAGAAAGAGGTTTATGGGTAGTTGTCATCTCTTAAAAAAGGATAATTTTTTTTCCGAATATTTTTGTGCAAAATTTTAATCTTTTTCCAATTTATTCACACTAAATTCGTACATCTTTTTGTTATTTTAATGTTGGTTAGTCAGAAATTAGAAACTAGGGGAAGGTTGAATCTAACACAAACTTAGGAAAGTCAGCAGTATCGCACAAAAATTGAACATATTTACAAGGTGTGAAAATTTTTTAGGATGAGTCGACCTTTGCCATAAATTTTTAAATTTCCGTTTTTTGAAGATAACTTTTTTGTCAAATAGAAATGAGCCAAAGTACTGTTAACAGGTAAGAAAACTATTATTGAAACAGAGAAAAGATATGGCAAAAAGTCACTCATCCGAAAAAATAAAAAAGTGTAAATAAGCCTAAATGCATGTGTATATAAATTATTTATATTAAATTGGAAAAAAAAGGCATGAAAATAAGATTCTTTAGCAAAAGAACCAAAAATCATTGTTCCTGCACACTATTTGTTTTGTGTTAAAAGATGAATGATGATTAGCTTTTGTCTTCTCTCATTGACATTCTAGTGTCTCTGTACCCTGCAAAAAGAATTTGCGATAATAATAAGTCTAACTTTTGATAAATACAAACACATGTTATATAGTACACGATAGATTTTAAAAACAACTTTTCAGATATTTGAACTTAAGTATTTAGCTTTAAGTTCATTAGATTTAATTTACTAAAGACTTACAGATGTATTTCTGGATTCTCGGACCAGCAATCAATCAGCAAAGCTACGAGATCTGCGTGAACTTTTGTGTGATCCTGGATTTTCGGTTTGATGTGGCGACTGCCATCGGTCGACGCATCAACAATCGCTTTAAATAAAGTTGATAGAAACTAAGGTTAAAACTTATTCCAAGACATTGACTAAGAAAAATGACATGCAAAAAATACTTTTTGATAGAGGCCATTATGTTTGTGTTAAATTGTCTAGTCACCTACCAATGGCCATGCTAGAACTATTCAACGCTTTGGTCTTTTGGGTTTGATCATTATTGTTTACTGAAGTAGGTTTAATTGTTTTATTGCTTGAGTTAAGCTACACGTAACTCTGAGAACATAGTTGGAATGTGATTGTTAGAAGAAATAAATAAACGCTACTCGGTAATATCAACCACACCCACTCTTGCCCATATGCACAGTGAAGCAAAAAAGCTTGAAAATTTTTGTCAAGGCAAATGATGCCCAATGGGAAACTAGAATCTTACGACTGCATGATAAACTCTAACAAAACATAGATGAAAACAGCACACCAAAGTCAGCTACAAAAGAAGACTATCAACTAGAATAAAAGGCTTGCCTGTAAGAGCGTCTAACATATTAAAGATGAATGAAAATGTAAAATTCCGTACTCTATCTTAATAGAACCACACCTCCTAATTCAAAATCGTGGGGCGTGTGGTTCTATTAGAGAAAATACGGTTTGCTAAATTAAATCTACAAAACTCGAAATACACAATTTCTAAGTAAGAAAAAGGTTTACCAAAAATATCCGCATCAACAGAAAAGGGAAGAGCACGAAACAATATCTAAACAAAGTAATTTATTTACTTTTCTATTTTGAAAGTAATAGCAAACCTCGTACATAACCATGCCGAAAGAATAGATATCTCCAGCCTGTTTTCTAGCCTGGCTTTGAGCAGTCCACTTCTGATCCATCCTTTTGCGACGGTTTGTTTCTCGATTTTTGAGGAGTTCAGGAGCAGAGTACAACACTGAAGTTCTTTGAGAGGCCTGGGATTTGTCCTTTAAATAGTTGCAAGGCATATTTATCTATTTAGTTAAGGAAGAAATACATCATCAGATGTGAGCGAAGAAATGTTTATAGCCCCCTCTTTTTCCCACCGCTCTAGTAGATTAGCCATACCAAAGTCGGTTAATCGGACACTCCAATTCCTGCAATTTTAATCCTTCTTTGTTTTAGAAAAGATCTATAAAACTAAAATGACTACCTATCAATAACACAAGCCCAGGGGGTGAGTGAACCATGATAGCCTACAGGTGACATGTGTAAATACTCAAGACCCTTGAAAATTTTAGGTTTTACTAGGTAAGAATAGAAATAGATAAGAAATGTTGTTCCTAGTTTACAATTGAGTTGTTCTTTTGATATCATATCTCAGCAACCAAAAGTAGCAAAGTAGTAAAAAAAATTAAAAAGGCTATCAGCATTGAATAAGTTCTATTTTTGCCTTGCTCCATCAAGCTGCTTTTTTATTTATTTATTCTCTTATAATGACTGAATAATTATTTCTAAGCTGTAACTAAATTAATCTTTTGGATAGATAGTGCGCACATTAATAAAGAATACAAATTTGAAGAAAATCAGTTTGGGGAAGTAGGCCTGAAAATGACCTAATTGTAAACTAGGGTCGAAATGCTTTACTAGCGTAATATCTCGAACAAAAGCTGCGTGAAACTTCTCGTCCAAAACCATGTTCTTGTTGTAGATCACATCCTTAATTGTAATATTGATACTGTTCCTGTTTACTCAAATATTCGCCTAACAAAAATTGGTCAAACACTAAAAATTTTACTTGCACTGTCCCTCTTGAGCAAAACTTCCATAAAACTAGCATCTCCTCCTTTTCATTGAAAGCAATACCAAGGAAAGGGTTGATGTTGTCGTGCACAGCCAGTTTTATCTTAAAAAAATTATCGGCTCAAAGAACAGGGATTGTGCTACGGATCGAAAGGATTTAAAAGAGATAATTTTTCTCCTATAAGAGGCAGTTTGTCCACCTTGGCTTCGTCTTTTAAACTGCTTAATTTGGAGAAGATTTAAATAAGTAAATTACATTGTTAAGCAACCCTAAGTCATCACGGCTAAATTTAATGGGTCGGCGTTGTTGATAGCGATGGTAGGTGGCATGGGTGTTGACGCCGAGAATTGCGTGTTTTTTGTGACTGGTGCTCATATTGCTCATTTTGGTGTTTGCACTGTTCAAGGACAGCTGAATGAAACTTTGATTAGAACTTTTTAAACCTTTATTGCTTATTATTCATGCTAAATGAAAATTTTACCATTGACTTCGCCTGGTCTTCATCAATTAATCGTAAGTCATCATGGAAGATTCTCCATGGCATTTTGTTCAGAGCTCGAGTCTGGCTATAAAACAAATGTTACACTACTGGAGTGATGAAGGTCACCTTCATCAAAGAGAATACACCACATAACGAGTTAACCAGATAAATTTTTGGCCCTTATTTATTTACTTTGTAAAAGCTTTATGATCGTCTTATACCTCCCCCAACATTAAAAATGGATTTTGAAATATAATAGCACTAAAAGCGCATTTAAACTAAGATATACTCATTGTGAGAAGCTAATGTACGAAATATACAAACCAATGTCGGTAGAGAAGAAAGATCAGCAAGAAAAGGATCAAAAAGAAAACAGCCATACCACCAACAGCTATTTCTATGGTGTAAGAGCAGCGCTGATTTTTAAAGCCACAAACTGGTTCATCTACTGGCAATGATCCGTTTTCACTGGGCCAGAAGCCAGTTAGCAAATTGGTTAGTTTCTAAAAAAATTAATATAATGTATATTTTATCTTTTGTGGAGGGGAGGAGGGCTGGTTAATAATACAGTAGCAATGATTTATGAATATGGCCCCAGTTTTCCGGTGGTGATAACTGACTTAGACTGACCCTTCCGCGAACTTTACTGGATTATTTCAGTGTAATACATTAATACCAAAGTTTGGATTCTGGTGGCCTCTACGTCAAGTCCCTTAAAGTCCCCTCTAAAGTCAAATGTTTACCATTTCAAAGCAGCCGGTTTTGTTTACTATTCCATCGCAGTTGTTGATCCGATAGGGCTCAATTTGCACCATTTTCATCACTTTATCACGATTTGGAGCAATGAAAAAGGCAGCAAAAAAGGGTGCTCTGTCCGCCAGTTCATCCATCAGAACTGTGCCCGTGGAACCTATAGCAGTGCCAATGCCTTAACATTGTGACAAACTGTTGAACGAATGGGGGAAGCCCTAAGCATTTTTGACTCCAACTTACTAGAAGTACTAATTCAAAACAACTGTTTTTTTTTATTTAAGCTAAAAGGCTAGTTATTGGCAAGCAAAAGGCTGGAAAAGCTTATACAAGAGACATTGTCGGATTTTTAATATGCTAGGAAACCACCTTCAAAATTCAACCGACGCATGGTATTCCAAATATGGTGTCCATTAATCACATAACTTCCATTTTTAGAGCTTTCAAAAGCCTTGCGAGCAGCCAGCCCATAAAGCTTTAAAGAGTCGTACAAGTGAAGATAGCCAAAAATGTTGGTCTAAAAAAAGAAAAAATAATTTTTTGTCACAAAATATACTCTGCTTACCACATCGATGTCTGCAACTGTCAGGCCATACTTCTCAATCCGAGCAATAAAACCTTTGATGATGGTGTCATCAAATCCATTCACATCATCAACCTAGAAATTATTATTAGAAAAATAATTTCTATCTTCAATTGCCCACTATTATAGCATTTGCATAGTGGTCTTTGACTTGCTGTAGCATTTCGCCTGAAGAGCCAAGCCAAGGCAAAGTGTCTTTAATGCCGGACTGAAGCCAAGGCAAGATGTAGGCATATTCAGCATTATTCATGTTTATTTTGAAGGTGGCTTGCATGAACTCACGAGAAAGTTCACGAGTGTTTGAGAAAATGCACACAATAACTAAAACAACCAGTGAGTTGTTATAAAGAATCGACCAAAAGATAGAGACTAAGATTTTGACTATAATTACTTTAATCTAGCTTGACCATAACATTAAAAAACATTACTTCTAGCACTTCCAGAAATTTCCGACAATAGACCACTTCGGAGCATCTCTGCTGCGTCCCAATTTTCTTCAAACATCACCTAAAAATTTCGACCTACCACCTATTAAACTTATTTTTGGACAGGTTAAACTCAGAAAACCTCTATACTCAAACCTGCCTTTTTAATGACTGTTGCTCCCACTCTTCTAAACTCCTCTTCAAAAGCTTGGACTCTCTCAAAAGCCACTGGTCCATTATTGGTCACTACTGCCAGTTTCTTCCACCCATAATGCTCTATAAGCTTGGCGGTTGCTCTGGCAATAGAATTAGTGTTTTTGGAGGAGATTCTGGACAAAGTCTTGTAGATGTTTCTGTCCGACAAAGCATTTGTAGTGGGCATGTAGGAAATGACCGGGATATTCCAAAAAGAGCCCATTTTAGCCACTGCTTCCAGTTCTGTGTTGCAGTAAGGCCCAATAAAAGCTCTGATGCCTTCTTTGTGGTAGAGTTGGGCAGCTACAGCTACTCCTTCATAACTGTCACCACATCCATTTTGGGAGATTATGCTGCAAATTATTTTTGAAAACTTTTGACTACATTTTAAGGATTTGATTTTTATTAATTTTTCATAGTTCCATTATCATGAAAGTCTGTCGTGCTCCGCACGAAATAAACGGCAAAACCCATAATTTATGCTTATTTCTAAGTTTCAATAGCTATTTGTTTTTTTATCCAGTTGTTTCGATTTTTTGTTCTTCCTTTTTCCTGTATGTTTTTTCTCTGCCTCTCCCATATCCTTTGGGGTGCCAGACTATTACACCACAAGGGGAGGGGGAGAAGTGGATACAAAACATTCAAGCTTGTATTGGTTTTGTCAGTCGAGGTTTTTGTCAGTCGATAGTATAGTTGGTCAATAAATCATTTTTCTATTCCTTTCT
>BBSZ01011546.1:0-12064 GCA_000981365.1 Subanguina moxae | reverse complement strand
AATGTGTGTGGAATGTTGCATTGAAAGGAACTTTGATGAATTTTGGGTGTTTATTCATACGCCCATCGAACCAAGTGAATGCCCATTTTGTAGATATATGTGTCCGCGTTCTCAAGTTCTTCTTGAATTAGAACATGAATTAGAAAAAAAAAAGAGAACACAACTTTCAAGCGTAAAATATTTTCATTTTAAATATTATAGACGCAAAGGGTTTCGAAGGATGCTCTAAAAATATGAAAATTAACAGTTTTAGACTTCTCTTAAAACTCAAACACAAACTTTACAAAAAAAAAAGAAGAGCGAAAATAACAGAAAAAAGACCCGACCATGGAAAAATCAATAATGAAATTCAAATTTCAAAAGCTTGGCGTTACGATAAGCCGTTTAGCCAATTTTGGGACAAATGTCCCAAAATTGGCTAAACGCCTACGCACCATAAATGTACCACCTGAATCCTGACATCTTTTGTCTTTCGCATCGGCTTCAACTTTCGTGACAAGTCCGGTGGCCCAAAAATTGACCCAAACGCTCTAAACATAGTTGGCAAGGGTTCTTCGTGTACGATTTCTGAATAGCTTTTAATTCTCTGAGTCAGTTCCAGGTTGTTTGTCAAATGTCTCCTAGACACAAACAATGAGATAGATAAATTTTTATGGAAGAGACTTACATTCTGAGCAGGGTAGCATACGAATGGCCAATTCTTCGGTGCACATCCAGACTCAGCTCCACTACAAGTAATAGCTTGTATGAGTGAAATTTTAAATTTAAAAACTAACTTCCCCCACAGGTAACAGCCGCAGTAGAATAGTTGTCTTCCAACACTGAAATTCTGGTGCCAACACTGGTTTTGTATCGCTGCTGGAATCGCTGTTGCAAAGCGCTTAGTTGTGGATCAGCATAGAATTCTTCCTCGTTTAGTAGCTTTGTTTCGTTTGGAATTAGGTTGAGAAATGGTGATGAAACTGACAATAAGGCTTCCTAAACGGTAAATTTTTAAAAAGGTACCGTATTTTCTGTAATCAGCTACCATGAAAACTTGTTGTTCTATCGGATGAGGCAAAAGTTCGTACGAAAATTTAAACTTTATTTTTAATGATGAAATGTACTCTTTCCGACAAAGTATTTGGTACCATTGAATAGCCCTTTTTATCTTCTTTCATTTCATATATAATTGAAAAAGAAAAATTGATAGAGCTTATGGGATTTTCGAAAGGACTAAAACATCAATTCGAAATTCTTCAGGTAATCTGAGATAAGCTCATCTCTTGTAAATACCGCCTAAAAAAACTTCGGAACTAATTGCAAAGAGCGAAAAGGAAGCAATAAATACAAAATTCGCAGTTAAAAAGAGAAATTTAAAATACCGTCTTTTCTCTATTAATCCTCCGCCTTAATAATCTCCTCTCCCAAAAAAGAGAGTCTTGGGTTAGTAGAGGTAGTCTGTCGATGAATCATCCATTCACAATGTACCTTGGTGTTTATTTGCTGATTATACTCCTTTTTATTACTATTTCTCGCGCATCCCCCTAATCCACTCAGCTGTACATCAAGTTTCGGTCTGAGCACAGACCGTCAAGTCATTTGCACTTAGACCCTCCGGCTTAAGTCAAATTCTACTGAACAACAATAATGCTAATGAAAATCAAACTCATTTATCCAGCCCTTGATTGTTTTCCTGTCGACTGCAAACCTCTTCGCCACAAACTGGATTTACTTTTTCTCAGCCAATTGGATCGCCTTGAGGATTGATAGAGAAAATACGGTAATTAGGTTTGCGCATCACCCTGTTGTTTTATGGTGTTTTCCAAAACATACATCGGTCTTTTTCTTGAAGGAATAAATCCTTGGTTTCAACCAGGTAGCCTTGCAGTACAGTTTGCCGTGCATGTGTGGAGAGACGTGAAGAATACCACAGCCAAGACTGCCTTTGTAGCTGAAAAAAGTGTTGAAAAAGTTGAAAAAAATAAACTATAGTAAAGAAATGTTAAAGTACAGGGTGGTCCAAGAATTTCTGCCATTATTAAACAGCTATAACTTTTTTTGCAGACCAAATTCCAAAGCTCTGTAAGCGCAGGTCGACTCAGTTTGAGCCCCCGTTTCGTTTGTTATATCATACTTTCCCGACTAAAATTTGAAAATGTGCCTTAGTGTCCCTTGTTATCTGGAAATCTCTTTCTTTCTTTTATTCCAAAACAATTCAACAAGACATGATCAACGACAACAGTAATAACATGGGGTAGCAGCTCTAGTTTCTGGCATCCGCATAGTTTTGTTCCACACTTCGTCCCTCCACCTCAATGCAACGTGCAAGTCGACGGACGTAAGAATTAATGGAACGACTGACCTTTTCTTCAAACTCATGGACAATTCGATCTCGCAATTCATTCAGGTCTGCTGGCTGAGTCCGGTAGATACGGCTTTTAAGATATCCCCAAAGGAAGAAATCGCATGGAGTTAAGTCAGGCGAATCTGGAGGCCATGGAAATGGAGCTGGTCCTTCTTGAGTTTCTCTGCCCATCCAGTGAAGTGAGAATTGCTGATCCAACCATCTGTAAACTTCTGTAGCCCAATGTGGTGGTGCAGGATAAAGGTGGTGCAGATAACAGGGAGGACCAAGGCAAACAATCAAAATTTGATTGGAAAATTTTTTCCCAAGTGTGATATAGCTAACGAAACGGAAGCTCAAACTGAGTCGACCTGCGCTTACAGAGTTTCGGGATTTGGTCTACAAAAAAAGTTATAGCTGTTTAAAAATGTCAGAAATTATTGTGCCACCCTGTATATAAGCAATTGTAAACACACCTTCCTCTTGTAATCTCTGAAGCAAACTCCATACCATCTAACACACTTTTTTCGTCCAAACAATAGTTGGCTGAATCAATGGCTTCTTCTTGCTTTTTTCTTTCATTGCTTGGTTGATCATCGGGAACCGGCAGAAATATTTGTGCAATCACCTAAAATTAAAATGATGGAATTTTTTAAGCGTTTAGAATCCATAAATATACCTGCCAAGCTCCACGACCAAACCTTTCCCTGACAGTTAGTGATAGTAATTCAGGTCTGAAGATCAATTTAGACTACTGCTTTTAAACTTCGATTAATTACCGTTCAAAAACTTCTAGGTCAAAAAACTTGCAGAAACTTGCACAAAAGGTCTTAGGATTCAAAGTGGCTTCATCTGTGGTGCACACTAACAAATTGTTGAAGTGAATTTGAATCTGAGAAGAATCTTTTTTCGAAACATAATAATGGTTTACAGTCAAAACTCGATATGACGTTCACTCCAGAGACCGGCTGTTGGTAAACATTACATCAAATTAAACGTTAATCGAACATGACATTCTTAACAATTTCGATTGTGGTTATATATTCCGCCACATATATAGCGCAACCCAACAAAAGTAGACAATCATTGAATTTGTAGCAATATAATAAATTCAACAACTAATTTTACCCAAAAAGAGGAACGAAACAGACAGTAGGTTTAAAAAATTGCTGCAAAATGCATGTGGCGGAATATGTAACCGTAACCACAATTTCTCATGGAACGTTATACAGAGTTTCTGACGCTACTTGCATACCCTCTACTCCAATCAACTTTTTTTTTAAATGTTTCTAAACCATATCCCATATCGACTTAAAATCTTAAAATCCTAAGCCTCCTCGCCCCCGAAGGCCGCCAAATCATCATCGATTGCTTAAAGGATTGATGTCTTATCTTAAGAATACCCATGATTGCTGATTAAGCCAGCCAAAATTGTGTTGCAAGTTCTCTCGAATTATTCCCTGCCTTTAGGTGAACGTTATATCGGGTGGTTGTTATATCGAGTTTTAACTGTAGTTGAATAAAAAGAAAGCAAACTTTCTCACTTGAATTCGGCATTTTTCGATGGCAGCAAGCCGTTCAGTTTCCAACTTATCCGACATGACGTTTTGACCACTGCTTGTGCTTGGATAAACAACTTCTTTTAGAAGGTAGGTGGGAAAGCTGAGTATTTCCTTAAAATCGTCTGGCACATCTTCCAGTTTGCATTGTTGCTCTCTAAAACCACAAACAAACTTGCACAAGATTTGCCGACAAAAAATTTCAATAAACCCACAAGCTAGCATCACACTGGTCCAGCTTGTGAAGCACTACATCAGTTGAGTGTTTTCTGCTCTCTGATCGGAATTTCTGTAGACGTTGCCAGGCATTCTCCAACAATCCACTTATTTTGACCATTTCTTCTTTTAGACTGATTATTTCATGGCATATTTCTGCTAATTCAGATTGAACTCTAAAAGAGAATAATTTTAATAAAAGTGAACAAAAAAACAAAAGTATCGGGTGAGGCAAAAGTTCGTACGAGAATTTAAAATTTCTCAGGTGTGCTGTGTGCGCATCTCAACTCCAAGCCCCCGAACCACCGTCGCCCCCAAAAAGACGAAATTTCCAAAATGAGGCGTTTTGGGGTGTTTTATGGTAAAAAGTGTTTGAAAACATGTTTTTCAGCAAAAATTGTAAAAATTGGGGTCGAGAAACACGAATATGCCGTTTGTATTGGAAAAATTCCTCTCAAAAATGCGTCAGCCGTGGTCAAGTAAAGTGTTACCATTTTTAGAACATCATAAAGGCTCTCTGCATAGCACTACTCATTACTTTTTGTATGTCTGAGTGACATCAGGAACGCAAACCTCGATATTTCAAAGCTTAGCCGAAAAGGAGAAAAAAAGTCACCCCAATTTTTCGGCTTCACTCAAGGGACGGAGCAACTCGATTCGCTTTGTTGCCAAATATTTTTGAATGAGTTCAGTAGCTTTTTCCACTGTATTTCCATAGTCAGTGTGCAGATTTTGAACCTAAATTTCTACACATTACACTTGCAAAAAGGTTTTTTGAAGACTCACTTCTCTAGCAATCACATTTTCCTGTGAGAAAAGCCAGTGGTGATCAAATTCTAAGCGATTCAGATCCACTTTTAAGTGTGACAATTTGGAGGTAGGACATCTCCAATCTTCTGTTTCTCGCCAGTCGCTTGCTTTTTTGTAGTATACAAACTCGAAATCTTCGTCTTCATCTCTGTCAACCTAAAAAAAAACATAAATAACCAAAAATTTGATTACAGCAAACCCTTAAAGGTTTATCGGTTACTATGTCTTCAACACCTAGAAAACCGCCCGAGTTGTTGAGGAAGACATTGCCGAGTTTTTGAAGCAAAACAGAATAATCTCTAGGCGGACGTGCGGCGAAGAACTGAGAATCTAATCTAAACAAGGAGAATATTAGGCTACACTTAGATTGCATTACTGTAAAAACTGGTAGTCAAATCGGGTTTTTTTTTCGGTTATCCGGACCCCACCTTAAACTATACACGGTGTCAGTATGCAAAGGTAATTTTGCGTCAAGAAGACGAAAATAGTTGTAGACTTTGTCTTTTATTCCTATTTACTCAATTTTTTCACCCTTTTACCATATTTTTCTCACTGAACTATGGCAAAAAAGGCCTGAAATGCATTTATTTCTCCAGAATCTTGGTCGGATTCATCTCACAGGTAAGTGTGTGCGCGCATCTCTAGCTCTCAAGCCCCCGTCGCCCACTTACGGGAACTCGGGGGCTTGGAGTTGAGATGCGCACACATGCATACCTGAGAAAACCATCACTCGAGAAGCAGCTCTGGATGCAGGAATAGTACAGTAGTACCGGGATCTCTATCTTTAATAAAATTTTTCCACCAGAATTCTTCCAAATAAGCTGTCAAATGGTGTCTAGCCGTCCCACTCTGGATTTTATTCCTCTTTTTGGACGATCTCCACACTCGTTCAACTGTATTGGTGTGTGCCCCCATTTCTAGATCTACAAAATTTTTTGAGTGATTCACGGTCACATGAGTTAGAGCCTATCAATGAAGTAGAAAAAAGCTGAAAATTTTGAGGAACATGAAAAATTAAGAACGTGAAAGACAAAAAATAAGTCGTGTATAATTTTAGGCGGCGTCCACATAACAGAAAAGAACCGTCAGATCAAGTCTCACTCGACCCAAACAATTTTACATCTCTTCTCAAAACTTACAAGGATAAAGGATCGGCAATCGGAGAAGCCATTCCCAGCTGCATCAAGTCCCTTGTCTTATACTGAACCAAGTAAGAGTCAAACTTTTCTCTCATTTGTTTTGAGGTGTTTGTGGGTTTACTGTAAGCAACATCTTTCAAAAAACTATCCCCCACAAACGGATGCCCATGTAGTGCCGTCAAGTTCGGCGCTATATCTTCATCAAAATCGGGAGAAATGTTTTTGCCAAAAAAGAAGATTTGCTGGATATTTGTAGGAGCAATTACCAACTGGTCCTTCGCTGCATATTTGGAGCCAAGCTGGAAAAAAATGCTATGCATAAATACCTGAGAACTAAACAAGTAGATAACCTCGATAGAACTGACAATACGTTCATCCACCAACGAGTAATCTTTGGGGCGCTCAACAACTCCAGAGGCATTTTGCAGCTGACTTCTGAGCAAGCGCTTGGCCAATTGAACAGATCCCCGCTTCCTCTCTACCATGGATTTGGCTTTTTGACGAATACGCTCTCTTGCTTGCTGAGACATTTCGGAACCAGGACGTCTTGAAGACTTTGATGAGAGAGAAGACTCTTCGGGACTAAAAGTGTTTATTTTTGTGAGAAAGAAATTCTTTCAAAGAACACATACCCTATTTTTTCTAGTGAGCGCCCCTCCATCCTGATTCAAAATCGTTTTCATGGCATTATGTTTTTGACCTATTTTTTCCAGGCGAGCCTTAAGCAAGTTACCACCTAAATTATAGCTTACCGTGTTTACTCTAACTAACGGGCTTCTCTAAATTCAAAAAAGTATGTTTGTGGCATTGTGTTTTTGACCTATGTTTTGCGGCTGTACACCATAATTTACGCGAAAATTTGTTACGAGGTACATTTGTTACGCGGTCACTTTGTTACGCCACAACAATTTGCTTGTATTCATTTACAATACTCATTTTTGATAGGATTTTCTTTATTCTGAGGCATCCTAGTAGGCACAAAGGGCCTCAGGAATCCAAATAGTTAAACAGAAGTTCAAGAAGAGGCTTAGTTGCTAAGATATGATCATAACCAACCTCAAACTTAGTTTTTATCCTCTTTTTCTCCTAGTTTTGATCATATCTCAACAACCAAGCCTCTTCTTGAAATTCTGTTTTCAGATTTGGATTCCTGAAGTCTTTCTGCCTACTGGGGTGCCTCAGAATAAAGAAATCCTTTCAAGAAATGAGTACTGTAAAGGAGTATATGCAAATTGTTTTGGCTTAACAAAGTGACCGCGTAACAAATGTACCTCGTAACAATTTTTCGCGTAAATTATGGTGTACAGCCATGTTTTGCTAGTGTCCTCTGGACATGTTATATACCAAAATGTAGCTTATAATCTAGGCTACGTTTTGGTATATAACATGCCCAGGAGCCACCAGCAGAACATAGGTCAAAAACAGAATGCCACAAACACACTTTTTTGAATTTAGGGGTGCCCGCTTATTAGAGTAAATACGGTATTATCTTGGCTACAATTGGGGTGGTAAATCGCATATGATTTGTCTAGAAAAAGTGGGTCAAAAGCATAATACCAATTTCGAATCAGTGGGAGGGATTATTAGAGGAAATACGGTAATTTACCTGGAGGGTCTACGACAAAATACACCCGCGACAAAATGCACCTCATATTTCATTTACATGTATTTATACTCCCATTGTCATCCATCATCGGAGCGAATTGGGCGCTGGTGCATTTTGTCGTAGGGTGTATTTTGTTGCAGGTGTATTTTGTCCCATTCCCTACCTGGAAACTCCTTCGAAACCATTGTTAAGTAAATTATCCGAGGATGGACCTAAATTTTTTTTTGTGAAAAACTTAAACTTTTGTGGGAAAATGTTTTATTTTATATACCTGAACTAAATAGTGACGAAGGCACTTTCATCATTGTTGGGCTCATAAGTGAATTTGGATCAGGATCGGGTGGAATAGCATCAGGAGCGCTTTCTGCCCATCCGATACGTGAAGATCTTCTGCCCTGAGCATGCGGAAGTGCGGTTCGAGGGCGTGGAATAGGCTCGGAAATTCTTCTAGTTTCATCATCATTCACGTATGTTGATGTAATTTCTTCCAAATTGTTCATCCTATTCTGTATTAGGAGCTAGTTTTTGTTCAATTTGAAAAAGAGATTGATTGGGATTAAGCAGCGTTTATCGGATCTCATAAATTTCGGCTGTTGCAAGTGGAATTGCAATTGCCTTCACGTTAATAATTTCGGTCCAAATACCATGTGTTCCAAAAGTTCGGGAACTTTTTTTAATGTCCAATCTAGGATACATTCTTTCAACACTTAATATCCTATAATATACCGGTGGATAGCCCAGCCTTTTTCCTTTCATTTGGTATATAACTTTTATTAACAACTATTCAAAATGACTACCACCAGCTGCAACACATTGACAAAGTCGTTTTGGAAATTGGTCGGTGCACCCCCACCCAGATCATGTCTTGCCTCGGCTTCTGCGTTCTTTCCACGATCTTGACTTCTGCTGGAAGAGGGCGATTGCTCCATACTCTGTCGTTTTGGCTGTTGTGCGACTGCGCCACAGTGAACCATTTTTCGTCTGAGAAGAGAATGCTTCGATTACGACCGTTTGCAAAACGACCGATAAGCTTCTTTGCTCTTTCCAATCTCAGCTGCTTGTCTTCCTCGGATAGCGCTTGGCCCTTGACTGTCTTTCTCGATTTCATCTCCAGAGATTTTTCCATCATTTCATGCACTCGACTTTTTCCTACTACCAGCTGCTTAGCCACCTTCCTGCCCGAATTCTTTTTGTTGTGGATGTGTCCTTCTTTCTGACCCCCGCAGTAGCACACTTCCTCTTGATCTTCCGGGCATTAGCTGGAGTTGTTGCTGTAGATGGACGCCCACTTCTTGCCTTGTCTTCGTTGCTACCAGTTTCACAGAAACGCTCGATGGCTTTCGAAACGACGCATTTGCTGGATTGGACATTAAAAAAATTTTCCGAACTTTTGGGGTACACGGTATAACAGATTGCAACTGCAATTTAATGAACACTGAGATTGAGTACATAAATGACCGGATAAACCGGTCACAAATGGTCGTAGTCAAGGGCAACACAGAGCTTTTCAAATAAAATTAGGTCTAGGCAAAGTTGCCTGAATTATGTAAAGAGTTAGAATTTGTTTTTGGCGTTGTGTTTACTTCTTCTCGTCTATCAAACACAATTATTTAGTCGAAGTTGCACTGCAGTCGAACTTCTCTTTGCTTTTTTGTCTTTATCCGGCCCAACAATTTTTTCAAGAGTAACAAAGAGTGACTTCACTATAACAATGACAGTTGTGGAGGGTGGTGGCCGCAAAATTCCTTGTACTACAAATTTCTGCCTGCTCGAAAATTTCCTCTGCTGCTATTATACTATTGTGATACAGTTTTTCTGGGGCCGATTCCTCAACTCTATTTCGATTTTGATTTTTAAAAGGCATTTATTGACATTAATTTCAAAGTGGATGTTGACATTGGTGTTGGAATAAATGTTTTTTTGTTGAAAATCAAAGGCACTCGCGACCGCCTTTGCCTTTTGGAAATTTTTGACTTTTTCTTTTTTTTTTGTTTATTTTGATACCTTGAGGTCAAATGATGCTGAAATCGTCCGATTTTGCATTTATTTTAGGGTTTTCGTCGTGTTTTGCTATTCTTTTTGTTTTACTTGTTCGTGTGCTTGTCGTTGCTCGTCGTTCAGCTTGCTTGACATGACTATGTTGCTGCAAAGGTAGAAATCTTTAATAAAAGTGTTATTGCTGTTGGAGTTCGCTCGCACATATCACTCGTATTAACGTTCATTTCATTCGCCCGTTTTTGAACAACATGGAAGTATTAACACAATAACTATTGATTCGGCTAGCCATCAATTTTTCCTTTTCCACATCGGCTTGAGCATTTATCAGACAAGCCTTTTTTTGTATCGACACTCATTGGACTCGTAGCGACTAATGGCAGCAATGCGGATGTTTTCCAGTAGACCTTCCTCATACACGTAGCATCGCTTGCGGGAAAAAAGAATTTCATCTTCTTCAACTTTTTGCTTGCGGATTTGCTTCCACTCACAAAAAGCAAAACAAAAAAAAATCAACATCGACGTTCAAACCGAAACTGACTTGAGGAATTAGCCTCTGGGTTTATGTGTGGAGCCGAAATTTTCTTTCAACCCATTTTGTTTTTGGATCAATGAAATTCTTATTTTCTTATTTCTGACATTAGTGTTGTGAAATAGATTGTGAAGTGACTTATTTTTTTTAGAAAACATGCCTCTCTATGAAATAACGTTGATTACGAGACCTTTGACGAAGGTAGTTAGTTTACATAATACACCTTAATTTTTCAATCTGGGTAAAAATTTAAGCTCGATCTCGTGACTGTGCTGAAGCGAACTGGCGAACTTCTTTTGAATAACGGCGCTGTCATTGCTAATGTTCAAAGCTTAGGATACAAGGATGTAAGTGCTCATTCCACAGTCAACCCTCAATATATTGTAGCCCTCGAGACTGGAAAAAAAATGTATTATATTGAGTGAATGATTTTGTAATTTCTTTGACTGCCAGTAAAATTAAGGTTCAAAAAGTACACTGTATCGAGAGTTGACTGTACCAAAATTAATTGTTTCCTAAGTGGAATGACCTACATATGAATTAGTTGCCATATCGAAGATTTACGCAAGTGACAAAGGAGCACGTCTTCACGAGCAAGTATGTCATAATCATCACCGGCTTTTTACTTTAAATACTTCTCAAATTTCAGCATGTTCTTGTATAACGCTTATCTACCAGTTGGCACCATGGGAAGGGTAAAGTCGATCATTCGAAACGACATTGACTTGGTGACTTTCTTTCGAATTTGACATTGCACAAGCATTTAGTTTGATGATTTAGGTGCATACAGGAGTTATAAATGACAAGGAACACGAGCCGTTGCCCAAAGCGTGTAGGTTGGAAGCTACTCTTACGACGCCAGCTTACAGGTTTTTTCTTTATCTTTTTGAGAAGTCGATGACTTAAACCTTTTGTATTTGTAGACAATCAGTTGCGGCCCTGCGTGCTAGGCAAAAGATGAACCATTATACTCGTCAACGAATCTATAAGCGCGCTGAGAAAGAATGGGAGGCTATTCCAAAGAGTTATCCTATCGCTGCTAGTATCGATTAAACTTCCTTATGTGTGGTTGCAAATCCTGTTGTATAATAATTATTGTTGTTGTGTTGGAATAAAGCTGATATAGGGAGGGTCCTTTTTTTCCAATAGGCTTTAGGTCGTCTTCATTGAATGAGGTGTCGGTTTTCCTAAAGCTAAGTGACGGGCGAAGGGGGCTTGGGAGTTAGGGATGCGCGCACAGACTAACAAACCTGTGAGATGAATCCGGGTAATATACTCTTGAGAAATAAACTTATCTAGAGGCACTTTTTGCCCTGATTCGGTAGGGGTGACGGGTAAATCAGGCACCCATGTGTTTGTGTTTTTGACCTATGTTCTTCTGGTGACCCCTGGGCATGTTATATACCAAAACGTAGCCTAGATTATAAGCTACATTTTGGTATATAACATGCCCAGGAGCCACCAGAAGAACACAAGTCAAAAACCCAATGCCACAAGCACATTTTTTTGAATTTAGCGGTGTCCACTTATTTTAGAGTAAGTACGGTATATACAGTTGCGGAAAAAAGTTACGGTCCGATCAAAATTTTTTTGATTTTTTATGCAAATTGCTGTGTACACGTATATTTTTAGAATAAAATTGAAAATCGAAATAGACAGTCCTGTGCAGAATTTCATGCACTACAAAACTGTCATTGCTGTTTAAAATATTTTAAACAAATAATGTTGAGCATCGCCACTCATTCAAAAGTATCCGAAAAACAAGGTACGAAAAAAGTTACGGTCCGACATCATTCATCATTTTTTTCTTGATATTTTCATCAGTGTTTCGCCATTTTTATTTTTTCTATGTTTTTTTTTTATCAGTTATCTACTTTAGAT
>BBSZ01011536.1:0-10794 GCA_000981365.1 Subanguina moxae | reverse complement strand
CACTCGTTCATAAAATTTTAGAAATCTTCAGTTCTGGAGTTCTTTAAAATCACAATTGTTCTTATTGTGTCAATGTTTGTGTTGTGTCACTTGTTTATAGAAAATAAAGTACTCATCTGAAGACATGCGCAGGAATTAGAAATTCCGGTCTTGTTTTTTAAGATAAGATTTTTACATGGCACGAACCTTGTATGACCGTGGGAAACGAAATTTCCGTCTTATTACGACCTTATTACGACAATGTTCATACAAGGTTTAAAGCTTGTGCGAACCATCCACTCTTCGTATTCGAAGGTTCGCAGAAACTTTAAACCTGCCATGAACCTTAGCACAGACCTTGGGCGAACCATATGAAACCATATGAAATTTTCAACGGGATTTCATTGGCGGCTCAGTAAAACTGCGATAAACCACTTTTATGGACTCGTCAACATTTTAGTTGCTTGGATTTAGCTTGTGAGTGTGTTTTTATTGAGAGAATTGACTGCAAATGACGTTTAGAATATTAATTTTAATCACCATGTAATAAAAATCAAAGGCTCTGGCCTTTCTGCGATTATCTGTTTACATGTAGCTCATATCTTTTTGCAGCCACTGTTCAAAGCGAGCTGGAAAACGCAATTGGCTATGTCGAAACAGAAGGAAGATCACAACTTTCTAAAGCGCAGAAAGCTGCCGAGCGGTATGGAGACAAGAGTCAGCAGCTGTCGGAAATAGCAGAACAAGCCAAAACACTTGTGGATGGACAGGAGAGCAAAATGAAAGAGATCAAGATGCTGGCAGAAAAGGCTAGAAACACTTCCAGGCAAGCATTGAGCGAAACAAATGAAGCCATTTTTGGAGGTCAGCCACTATTATGCATTTTTATTGCGAATAATTGGCTGAGTTCCCTCTTATTCTAGCCACCAGCACCAGTCAGCAGATTGATAATCTCTACAGCAAGGTCAACGAAACCGACCAGTTGCTCAAGGATACACAATCATTAGCCGAAGAGCAGAGTAGTGAAGCTAATAAAGTGGGTATTTGTAATCTTTCACATATGTGTGTGGCGTAAAGATGTACAAATATCATTAATTGGGTGGTGTAGATGTTACGTGTTAGGTCTGACGCTGTAAGACGCCCTATCGCTTATCAGCTACACCATCCAATCAAAGAGTACTCGAGTCTTCTCTTTACAATAAAAATAATAAATTGATTAATCGTATTTCAAGGCCTATGATGCTGCAGCTCGCCTACTAAGTGAAGTGGAAAGCGCAAAACTACCTCAAATTCTACCTAGCGAACTGAAGGAGAGTGCCAAGAAGTTGAAAGAAGAGTCCCAGCAATCTTTAGATAACGCCCAATTAAAAGCCAAAGAAAACCAACAAGTGCTCATCGATGCCCAACAGGCTTTGCAAGAGTCTCGAGTGGAATTCCAGAATGTTCAGACCAAGCAAAATGTTTTCTTTTGTTGGATGTGAAGAATAATTATTTTAATCATTTAAGTTCTAGGAAGCCGAGCGATTGCTAGAGGAGGTAGAGCAATACCACAATAGAGCCAAGGAAGCCTTTGATCTGGCCACCAAGATTTGGAATGAAGCCAAGGACTCTCATGACTCTCTTTCTGGTTGGTAATTAGTGATTTTTTACTCGCAGTTCACACTGTTTTTCCACGGCTGTGTTCACTGGTCAAAGCTCCAATTTTTAGACTGGGTTTGAAAAAATTTCCCAGAGTAAATATATTTTTATTACCCTATTTGGATATGACCCCCGCCACCCAGTTCAAATTAAAAAGCAATAATTTCGTCCAGATTTTGTTTGCCTGCATCAAGAAGGGCTTCTGCCAAATCTTTTACGAATTCCGAAAAAAGAACGTCTGTATTGAAGCAACTTTCAAAAAAATCGGCCAAACATAGACTAGTGCTGATGTTTTAGCATTCTGTAGCAATGCTAAAACGAGAAAGGCGTTGTTTTCGAAAATGACTATCTTGCATTCATTTCTCGCGAGAATGCGACAAACTTGACATTTTGCCTGAAAATATCTTTCTTTCTTGTAGACTTCCAAGACAAAGTGCAGCAAAGCAAAGAAGAAGCTTTGCAAGAGCTAGCCAACCTGTCGGAAATCGAAAAAGAGTTGAATGAAGCGGAATCAACTACCAAAGAGGCTGAGGAAGCAGTGGGAGATGCCAAGCAAAACGCCAATCAAGCACTTAAAGTGGCTGAAGAGTCGAAATTGAAGGCTGAGAACTTGGTTAAGGTGGGTTCAAATGTCTAGGTTGAAACATCAGAATACCTTTTAATGTCTAGTAATAAAAACCCGGCTCTTGTTTCGTATATCAATGGGTTATGGGTTTAATGGGATATTAATAGGAACAACTATGGGTTTAATAAACCTCTGAGGTGTGAGGTGAGGTTACCATAGTGATTAGGACCATTTTGATCACCTAAATCACATTATTATATTGTATAACAACTTGAAAAGCCGACTAACAAAAACCTAATTGACAGTAACCTAGGAAAAAGGGGCTTGAGAATTAGAGATGCGCGCAGGTAGTTACCTGTGAGATTAATTTGAGCAAGATTTTGGAGAAATAAATGCATTTCATGCCTTTTTTGCCATATTCCAGCGAGAAAAACATGGTAAAAGGGCAAAAATAAGATGAAAAAATTGCACAAATGGGTTGCAGAAAAAACTGCCTTAACCGCAAAGGACCGGCCCAAAACGACTCACTTTACTGTTTTTAGGGTACAGTCAAACCTCAATCAAATTGAGCCCAGGCGGGGGCCGTTAAATCGAGGTTTGACTCTACTAAAATAGAGTAGGGCTATTTTGAAAAAAATGCGTGGGAAGGATTTTTGGGTTATATAAGAGACTAGAATAATACATTCTCTTTAAGGAGTCTGACCAACTAACCCAGGCGACAGAAGCCACAAAAGAACAGGCAGGTGCACGTCGAGATTCCCTCGACAATCTGGCTGCTTCCATTGAGTCTCTGGGCACAACCACCAAAGACTTTGAAAACCAGGCGCTGTCGGACACAGAAAAGTCGCAAGAAGTATTGCGAAAAGCCACTATGGCAGAAAGTAGTGTGAAGAATTTGCAAGAACAACTAACGGAGTCTGAGAAGAAGCTTCTGGGAGCACTTGATCAATTAAGCAAGCTTTTTGATTGATTGACAACTTTTTTAATTTTTTTATCCGTTTTGAAGATTCGTTAGAAAATGTGGACGACAATCAATTGGAGGAATTAGAGCGTTTACTAGAAGATTCAGAAAAGTAAGTTCATTTTGGCTCAAATTCAAATCTCGCGTCAAAATATGTATTTGTCTCGTCAAATTTTTTAAAAACTTGATTATCTCAGCTGTTTTTTTCAATACTTCCCTTTTCTATTTTTTTCAGGTGTAATCCTAGGTGTTTTCTTTCCAATCAAATATCAACTAACTTGATGTTGCTGTAGGAAGTTAAAAAAAAATCTTCGAAATGAAAGTTTTTGTTTTAAAGACTTTTTTCTCCAACTTCTTTCAACAAAATCCAATGAGTCGATACCAATTGGAAAGAACAGATTCAAGACTACATGCCCAAAAAATGCAAAAAAGAGGGTTTTAAAGTCAGAAGTTGGAAAAAAAATTTCACATTAAGTGGACATCCGCTCGGTTTGGTTGTTGCAGAAACTTTCCACCAGATTAGCTTAGGAGCCGTCTCACATTCATTATGAGAGAAAAAAAAATGCGAAACGTCTATGCATCACCGATAACAGCTTACTTTGTTTTGCTGATCCAACCCTGCAAAGTTTTTGTCGTAACAATGTGAAAATTTACAGCGAAACGCAATATATATTGAACACCTAAAGACACGTGTCGATTCGAATTGAATTTTACTTCTTCAACAGAAACGGTCATGACAATGAAATGGAAACTAGAGCAACAATAAGAGCAGCAGACTCGAATCTTTAGTGATTTTCTTGGTCTTGGTCACAACCGTCAACCCCCTCATCTGCATCAACTTCTTCGTTTGGCGCAGCATCCCCACCACCTTGCTCCATCTCATCATTGTCCGTCCAGAGAGTCAAGTTGTCACGAATCAATTGCAAGATCATGGAACTGTCCTTATGGTCGTCGTCCGCGGGGCGCAACTCGGTGAGTGCATCGTTGAAGGCTTTATCGGCGAGGTCGCAAGCCTTGTCCGTAGCACCAGCGATTTCATAGTAAAAAACTGAGAAATTCAGAACAAGGCCGAGACGTATTGGATCAACCACGCTCAAATTATCCTTGGCAATTTTGAAGGCTTCTTCGTAAGCAGTCTGACACAACTGAACAATGCCTAAAAACACGCTAGGACATAATGATGAGAATGAAGCAAATCACCTGCACGCTCATCGTCACAAATTACTTCAGCTAGATAGCGATAGTAATCGGCCTTCATCTTGATGTAGAAGACTCGAGCGCCTGCTTCAGTTGTATTCGGAATGAGAACATTTTCAAGAGCGTCCTAAATGTTCAAGAGAATAATGACAAACCCTGCGAACAAATAAGCACAACATACCAGAACTTTCTTGCAGATTCCTCTGAGCTCTTCTTCAATCTTCTGACTATAGTCGCGCACCCAAACCTTATGGGGATCACCATCTTCAAGCTTCTGCTCAAGATGCGAAATTACACGATAGCTGTTGCGGCGGGCACCAATCGAATGCTTGAAGGCCATCGAAAAAAGATTGCGTTCCTCGAAATCCATTTCCTTAACGAGCCCAGTTGCCTGAAGCATCAAATCAGCCATATCATCGTAGCGATTGGCCTAGAATAAATTAAATCGTTCAGATGTTCATAAACGGAATTTATTCAAATTTTACCTGTTCAGCTATCTTCGCACAAGCAACGATTTCTTCCTTGCTGTTCATTGCAGATTCGCGAACCGAATGATTTGCAGAAATACCTGAGAATCAATCAAATTAAACAGTTAATAAAAGCACCAATTTTTGTACGAATATTTTTTGCTTTAAAACTTGAAATATAATATAATTAGACATAATATCCCTGACAACCGACACTCTGGAACACCGACTACCTTGATTCCAGCCATATCTCGGCAACCAAGACACCTTACGAAATTCTGCTCTGAGATTCGCATTCATGAGGACATTATGACTAGTTGGAGGTTTCAAAATAAAAATATTCTCCCAAAAATAAGTGCTTTTGTTCAAAAACATCGAAAATTTTAGATAAAACCATAATTAACTGTCATTTTATCGTAAAATTACTGACTTATCACATTAAATTTCCAAAACATTATTATCTTAATAGTTTTTTCAATGACGTTTTCTATTTTTATGCTAAAAATGATAACCATTAAATACAGCTAAGTTAATCAAGTTTTAAAAAATAATGAGAACTACGTCACCAATTTAACGGGGATGACCTACGGAGCTTTTGCCTGTCAGGACAAAAACTATTCAAAACACATCCTTTTTAAATAGGCTCAAGTCGAAAATTTCGACTTAGAAATTTTATAAGAAATTTTATCGGTTTCAGGTTTTACGGAGCGCCACAAAATTTTATCGGTTTTGGTCCATTTTATCGTTTTTGACCACCATGGCAGTCATAAAGGGCTTATATTATTAAAAAAATTTCATTTTATTTATTTGTTTGTATTTTTACAGTAGAGTGGTGTGTAAATTATAATATCTGGGTAAGTCAGGGGGGTGTTAGCGGAGTAAAAAGGGAGTTGTTAGGTGGTTGTAAGGGGTGTGTAAGGGCGTGTGCGGGGTGTGTTAGGGGAGTCGAAAGGGAGTTATTAGGTGGTTGTGAGGGGTGTGTTGCGGGAATCAAAGGGGAGTTGTTAGGTGGTTGTAAGGGGTGCGTAAGGGTGGTGTAAGAAGTGTTTAAATTTTAGCGTTATTATCTCATTTATTCTTTAATTAGCGGCTTCTTTGAAGCCGCTAGCACTACTTTGAAACACGCAGTGTTTTCTTTAATCAATTTTCACCCTTTTCTTTCTTCTAGTTAAACGTTTAAGAAAAAAATCACATCATTATCTCTAAAAATGAATTTTTTTGCAGACGTTACTCCGAGTCTGAAACCGAAAGCCAACTGAAGGAACGAATCCGAAGAGCCGAACAGGATACTGGACAGCAAAAACGCCAAATTGATGCTTTGTATGTTTTTATAGATTATATTTGCAAGACCTTCTAAAAACAATTATGTCTTCTTTTCAGAAACAAAGATTTGGAAAACTTGAAAAACATTCGCGACAGCCTGCCAGCCAAATGTTTCAACCTAGTTAATTTGGAGCAAGAAGGGCAGAAGTGATCAGTCTAGTTTAGTTGTTGACATTTACGGGAGGTTTTTTTTTCAAAAAAATCACCTATTTTGTAACAAATGTACCCATTTTTGCGAGGATTTTTTTGTTTTGAGGCAACCAGTAGGCAAAAAGACCTCAGGAATTTAAATCTTAAAGCAGAATCTAAAGGGGTGGCGAACTTATTGAGAGACATTATTAAAGTTAGGTCACTCATATTTTTTATTAGTGATCCTCTAAGGTTAGGTCATATCTCACCAAAGAAGTCTTTTTTTGGATTCCTGAACTCTTTTAACCTATTTAAGTGCCTCAAAACAATATAATATTGTCTAAATTTGGTATATTTGTTGCAAAGTACGTATTAAAAAAACCCCATCCTCTGTATGTCTCATTTTTACCGATAGTGCTTGTAATAGTGTTTGGCAGGATTTCTGCCGCAGGAAGTGTTGATTTCGGGTTTCGATATCCTCAGTGTCTTCCTTTTCTTTGATCCGAAAGTTTTGTTGGTGTTCCTTTTTTCAAATTTCATAAATATGGCTTGTTTGTAGAAATTGTCTTCCAGCTATGGATTCGCACACTTTTGTCTCATTACACGTATTGTTTGGCCCCTGATTTTGCATAAAATTAAAATTTGTTTTTTACGTTGTTGTGCCTTACTTGTGTTCTTTGTCTGTTTTTTTCTCACCTCGGTTCAACTCAATAATAAAAAATAACAGGAAAGCAGAGCTAGTGAGCGCTTATGATATTTACTGCAATTCTTGTTTGATGCAAATTAAATCTCTTGGCAGTCAAACTTATACGGTGCGGCTATTCTAACGGATGCTTGGCTTTATGCCACAACTTTTCGAATTTGCGCTTATATTTCTTCTTCAATAGCTAAGAGTCTAGTAAAGCAAAAAGCAAATGATACTCAACATGAAGTTCTGTTGCTTTATCTCTATGTATAATTGTGGTCTTTACAAAAATGTTCATTTTTGTCTTTAAATACTCTCTCTCTCTGCAGATTGTCTTGCTTAAATTACATTGAGCACGGTTCTTTGATTCTGTTCACGTTGGGCCATGTCCTATTTCGTTCGAATTAATGCCTCTATCACTTTTAAATGCTGCCCACGCTCTTTCGTTTTTCAATAAATCACTAAACGAACAGAACTCTCTTTCCTGGCGTATACTGCGTATCTGAAGAAAACAATGAACATATTTCAAAATCCCATAATTTCTAACACAACAGAACATTATGTTACGTATTGTTAAATATCATTTTTTCTCTAGACTCTCATCGATTGGACAAGAGCCGCAAATTCAAAAAGTCGTGGCGAAAATTCACTGATCCTCGAAAATTACCGCACCCTCTGTTCTCGTTTGTTTCCAATCTTGAAAAGTGCCAATGCTGTTACTTGATTTATTAATGGATTTCTTACAAAACATATTTTACTGCAGTTTTTTGTTCTATTAAGCTAATAAATGCATTTAAACACAATATTTCCCTTCCAAAAAGTTTACTCCTCCATACTTTTTGCACCGTGAGTATTCAGCTTTAGATATCACGCCAGGCTTCACGGACCAATTTCAAAGGTCGCTCAACTTATTTCATCAATGCTTTGCTCAAGTTTCTAGTCTGCTATTTTCAGTCTTTCAATATGGAGGACACGGCTCTTATCTTATCGTTTGACTCTTACCAAGACACTGTGTAACCAATATGGATTCAACTGAAAATACTGCAAGGGATTTTCGGACGGAATTCACCATACTGTTTGGCAATGGCCGCGTTGGATGCATTTTATCGAGAGGTTGGAGATTTGATCGTCAACAGCTGGATAACTAATTTTTATGGCCGCCTGAAGAAAAAAGTCATATTTTTCTCAGCCCTCTCGGATTTATTCGAAAATGCTTAGCTAAAAAGTATTGCACTACTTGTGTCAGTAGTTGAAGTTGATTGTGATGTAGTGATCTTTGTCATTCTTGCTAAAAGAGCTGAATGGTAACATTGCGATGCCTGTTTCGGAGGAAGAATCCTTGCTTGAATTTTTGATGAACAACGAAATGGTAGGTCTTTTCTGTCGTGACAACGACCTGTACTTTATGGATGATTTTCCAGTACTTCTCGCACATCGCAAAACCAGCAAAAACACCGGAAAACTGTTGGATTCAAAGAAAGTATCTATATTGATCCAACAAAACATTTCGTTGTTGAAAGAAATAGTGTAAATGTTTTGAATTTTTTTTTTCGATGTTATTGTTGGTAGCTGTTTTATCGAATAAAGCGAAATAGTCAGTTTTCTGGTATGAGCTCAATCAAAAATAGTCATATAAAATGATGAAGACGAAGAATCTAAAATGACGAAAGTTCACTAGTTCAAGACAAAATGGTGGAGAAAATCAGGCTGAAATAGTGAGAGGAAAAAGTGTGAGTTTTTAAAAGACTGCTGAAGAACATCGAAGAAAGTAAAACTCATCATTACTTGCAATTACGCCAGCAGAAATATTCAGTCTAATTCTAGGAAAAAGAAGTATAAGCATAACTATCACTAGTACATATAATAGAAACAACCTGTGCGCATGAAAGTAATACTATGAAGGTCAAGCAGAACTACCTCCTCCCTTGTTTTGTCCAGTGCCCATACAATAGAAGAGAAATCTCTTTTTTAACTCCACTCTATGACCTCCTGGTTTTACGTTCCCAAAAATATTTCTTCTCCAATATTGCATATGGATTTGGTAGGAAGATTTCTGCATCATACAAGGTGTGCGGCCAGTTCCCCACAATTTTTGAGTTTTTTTATATACAGTCCATCCTCGATAACCCGGCAGCTCCGACTGTCGAATTATCGAGGATGCCGAGTTATTGAGGTCCATTTTTCGATAAAATCGCTTCTCGGGACCTTTCTTGGGGTACCCAGTTATCGAGGATACCGCATTAACAAGGGTTGACTGTATATATTTTGCATATACATATACTTAGTGATGTGCACGGGACGGGATCCCGTCGGGATCCCGATCCCGCCCGAGCCATTTTCAGACAAAAATCCCGTCCCGAAGTCCCGCACGATCGATTACCAAAATCCCGATCCCGATATTTGTTCGGGATCCCGAAGCGCTATTTTTTAACAATGTTTTGATTGAATTCTTCAAAATTTTTACATGTTTACGAAATTTTTTATTGCTTTTACCCCCTCGCTTATATGTTTTTCTATCATATATGACAGTTGAATTTCTTCTTTGTATCGACTAAACAAGTAGTTTTTAGATGAATGTAATTTGGTGCATTGGGCTTTTCGTTGTCAGCTACCGAAGCGAAATGTTCAAAGTGCCAGAAATGTATCAAAATGTCGGGTGGCAGCACAAAGGGCCTGTTTGTTCATGCAAAAACCCAAAACTAGCCAAAACTTCCATCTGAAAACAATCCCGAAAATTTGTTCGGGCATCCCGATTTTTTTTTGCCAAAATCCCGATCCCGAAATTTTTTTGGCTAAAAATCCCGTCCCGAAATCCCGCCCGAAGGCAAATGCACATCACTACATATATTATGTCCAAAATTTGACTCTCTATCTTTTTGATGAGAAATTGTTAATAAAAAGGTCGTCTGTCTGCTTACTTAACTGAACCTGGTTACAGCTCAGCATTTGCACTTTGCAGCCAATTGATTTGGTAAGGCGATGTTTTGTCTTTAGCCGCAGGAGACAGAGAGCGGCCACCCAGAAACCGGTTTTATATTACAAACTTCTCCCAAAAACTATTTTTCTTTAATAATCACAGCAAGAAGATCTTGTTGCGGAGATCGATAGGGAAGTAGTGGCCGTTCTGCAACAACCCCTTCCAAAGTGGGTTATTGGACTGTCCATTAAGAGTGGTTTTTACTACAGATCCTATCTTAAGACGCCCTCATTACACCACTACAAATCATGCGCTATTGGATATGACTTATCTCTTCTCTTTCCACACCCATATTTGACTCTTGCCTGGGCTGCAGGAAATGGTTCTTTTCTTTTTATGCCTTGCTTGCTTTATTGTTGTCTTTGTGGAGCAACCTATTCACCTTTTTTTTGCTTTTTGAACAATTAAACAGAACAATAGATTTTTTTTGGTGTTATTATTTCTTTAACGAATCGTTTCTGTTGATTTAATTGGAAGAATTAGACTGTAATTAGGGTTTTTGGTAATTCTAACTCACATCCAGTGATACCTCACTACGTGGCACCCCCTCGGAACTTCCCTCTTACTATAGTGGAGTGTCACTGTTGTCGAGCTTTAATCCTACTTCGGTTACTATGCCTAGAGCAAATCTCTTAGGTGTCCTTATTTCAAAAAAATCCTTACCGTATTTCCTCTAATAGCTCCCCCCCAATTCAAAATCGTGTTTTTGGCATTGTGTTTTTGACCCACTTTTTCCAGGTGTCTCTCAGGCAACTTACTACTTAACTTGTAGCTTATTGTCTTAGCTACAATTTGGGTGGTAAGCTGCCTGAGAGACACCTGGGAAAAGTGGGTCAAAAACACAATGCCAAAAACACGATTTTGAATTAGGGG
>BBSZ01011511.1:0-18891 GCA_000981365.1 Subanguina moxae | reverse complement strand
GAGTTGAATGATCCTATTACACAGAAAGCTCGATTTGCTCAGCAAGCTAAGGTATACCATTTTTTTTGGCATTTTAGGATAAGGAATTGGAGGATGATGAGGCCCAGTTGGTTGATGAAAATTTCTGCACGGCTCTGGAATATGGACTACCTTCTACGGCTGGATGGGGTATGGGGATAGATAGCAAGCCTCGTTCTAGCTCGTTGGTCGATCGCCAAAGCGGTCAGGTGTGCATTTTGCTTTCTTTTTTGTCCTTTCTATTTTCTATATTCTTTGTTTTCAGTCGAGCCAAACCATTCGAAGAAGCAATGGTTTTAAGCACATGTCAAGGTATTTGGTTGAACTTCGTCTGGCAGCTCTTGCTTCATCGAATTGCTAACAGGCCAAATTTCCTTCCCGATCGTCCATCGGGAAAAAAAAAACTTCTTGTCAGGGAGTCTTCTCAATGTTCATTTTATTCTCTGCTCAATTATCGTTCTTGTGTTTGTTATTGCTCTTTGTTGTTACTCCTTCGATAAAAATGCCTCTTTATCTCATTTTTTACGGGTTCGGTGCATTATTTATTATTTAGACATTATTGAAATGTTCTCGATGCGGGCCTTTAGTCCTCGTGTGTAATTTTCTGTGAATCTTCTAAGCAGGGCTAAGTTTGTGGTTAAAATAATTTTCTTAGTTTTCGTAACTTAGTTTTGCTATTACAGTTAACTCTCGATACAGTGTAACCTCAATATAAAAATTGGAAGAAAACGCTAAATGGAATAACAGGAAAAAAATTATAAAAAAAATAATTAAATCTTGGCGGCATTGCAAATGAAAATCCTTTTTCGTATTGCACTTTCGACCTAAAAATACTAACTTTTAGTCTTGTAAGAGACTTTTGCCAAACACTGTAATAGCCATATCCTTAAAAAATTGCTTACCAATCTTATTAAATAGTTTAACATCTAAAAGCCTAAGCAGAAAAACTAAAAGAACCGGTATTTCGCATAACATGACTAAAGAAGCACAATAAAAGCAAAAATTTCAAAAAATAGTTAATTCGAAGAACAATACTTATTGCACAAATTGCTTAAGAAACTCAATTTTACCAATATCACAGTTTACAAAAAGAATTCTTACCAATACAACCATTTACCAAAAAAATTCTTACCAAAAGTACCTTTACGAAAAGAATTTCTTACCAAAAAGATTTCTTACCAAAAGTACCACTTACCAAAAACACATTTACCATTGATGCTACACCCCATATGAGACTAGGCGCCGTAAGAGGCCAATACAGTGAATAAGAAATTATTTCGTTTTTGTATATACCGAAAACAGTTGTTATTAAAGATACTTTGTGTTTTAACAATTGATTCCAAAACAATTTGTGCCAAAATGAATTTTTGATAGAATGTCTTTTTGTTAGAATGAATTTCTGATAGAATGTCTTTTTGTTAGAATGAATTTCTGATAGAATGTCTTTTTTTTAGAATAATTTTTGTCACAGTGTGGGTGTGCCATTTTATTTATCGTGTTTTCTGTAATAGAGCCGAACCTTCCTAATTTAAAAATTGTGGTTTTGGCATTGTGTTTTTGACCTAATTTTTCCAAACAAGTCTTAGGCAATTAACCACCCGAATTGTAGTGAAGATAATAGGCTGCAATTTTAGTGGTAAGTTGCTTGGGAGTCGTTTGCAAAAAGTAACTCAAAAACACAATGCCAAAAACACGACTTTGAATTAGGGAAGTGCGACACTATTAGAGAGAATACGTTATTTTTTTTATTTTTTAAGTGTCTGAGATGCAGACAACACTTTTCACATATTTTTTGCATTTGAAGGACTTTCTCATGCCAGTCACTGAGGTGACACGTTAATTGAAAGTGTGGGCACCAGTTTTTCCTATAACACCCAATAAATTTAAAACTTTGATATGTAATACACAAGAGTTTCCAAAGCAATTGGGTGAGGAGGGTGGTTATAACCTAGTAGCGCCAAAATTTTGTACATCTTCATACCATGTAACAGTCTAACAAGATACTTTGAGAGTCAATAATTTTATAGTACATTTTTTGTATTGATAACAATTTAATATCAAGGTCCTTGACTCGATTGAAAAATACTTGAGTGCAACGAAATTTGAGCAAATATATAGAAAATGTTTAACTGCTTTGCGGCTAAAGACATCAAATATTTTCCTGGGTGCAGAAGAATGTTTAGGGGTCTCTCAACTTTACTATATATTAGATTTATTAGCCGGCTAATGAACCTTTTTCCAAGACAAATCCTTTTCCTCTCATCAGATATACTTATTCATGCATCAGATGTGGTCTACCCTTTGAAACCACATCTGATGCAGAAATGATGTAGAAAAGAAATTGTCCAACTCCAATCATGCCACTGATGGTATGATGAGCTTTGCAGAAAAGCAAAAAATAATAAGAACCTTGCAGAATTCAGTCTCAGTAACCAAATGGCTGTGGAAGCTGGCGACATAGCTGTAGAGCATTGGTAACGTGACAATAGACGAAATGACAGCAGCCGTGGATATGACTATAGCAAAGAATGCCACTTTGCGCATTTGCTTGTGTTCACTGCTTTCATGCTCGTCTACTCTTGCCAACTGGCTGCTAATGCACCGCAACTGCTGGTGTAGGAAACGGGAAGAAGTCATTTGAGCAGTCAAGATGATTCCTAAAAGTGCGCATAAATATATGCTGTCTCATTTCATTTAGACAAATTCTGTGTGCTTTCACAGCTGTATTTCCTCTGCTAAACCTTTTTTTATTCCTTCTATATTCTTACTCATTGCGATTACCCAATTTTATCTTTGTACGCCTTCAAATCTATCATTATATGGATTTGTTGATAACAGAGATGAAAAAAATGGCAGTCAAAGTCGATTTCAATGAATTAGGGTCACTGAAGAGAGAGACTCGGTCTGTTACTCCGCACTAAATTAAAATTAAACATGAATGGGAGAAGAGGCAGTAACCCAACCAAAATTTGTCTTTTAACTAAAAACTAAGGAGTGGTGCACATATAACAAACATACAAACTTTTTAATACATAAATTTATTTGTAGAAAGCATGTGGGTGGCAGTGATTTTGATTAGTTAAGCAATTTCTTATCCCGATTTTGGAGCATCAAATTTGCAAGCTTAGTAGCCTGGTGGAGTCCTTGGAATAGGACAATGGCCGCAGTCTCCATTAATACCTGCAAAAAAAATGTGTGTGAGTAGTATTGTCTGATGATTGTATGATAGTATTGTATTTATGCTTTAACTAAAATCCAAAATTTGGTTTTTATGCAAGCCAATAATTTAATGAATCTTGCTTATATATCAATCTTTTATACACATGAATCCACTTGAAAGGGTCTTAGACTGAAAAGCCCAGGTCCCTGCATTTTAAATACTAGAATAAAAAATAAACCTTTAGCTCCAGGCTGTCCATTAGGGCCCTGAACACCTTTGTGACCATCACGACCCGGTCGGCCAGGCTGAAAATACATTCTTTTTATGAAAGGCTATATGGGAAGTCTACCGAAAAATTATTTATTTTTTTCGTCGAAATACATATTTTTCAAAACAAATTTTCTAAAATTTGATTATCTCAGCTTTTTCCAATCATTTTTTTAGGGTTGTCTAAATTCGGGCGAAGATTGAGATGTCTGAATATTTGCGCGAACGTTGTGAATCGAATATTTGCGAATATTTTAATTTTTGCAAAAATGTCTTTTTAGCATAATTTAATTTGAAAATCAATCAAAATACAGCTACAGTTGAACCTCGGTTATCCGGCACCCCCGGTTGTCCGGTACCCTGACCCTGATTTGGTTGGCCGTCAAAGAAATAAAGAAAAACTTACCTCCAGTTATCCGGCACTTCATTTATCCGGCAGCTCGGTTATCCGGCACCCCCGAGTCAGTACCCATTATTAAAATTAAACTCGATTAACCGGCACCCCTCAATTTTTCCCAAATTTAGCCGAAAATAAAATTTAAATACATTAAATTTGAATTGCCTCCAAAAATATTTTAAATTTTTGGAGCAGTTTTATTTTTAACCCTGGAATTCCCCTGTCCGCTGAGGCATCAACTGACTTGATGTTGTAGAACAAAAATGGAGGAAAAGGTATTTGAGGGGAAATATTCTTTGCTTTGTTAAAAAAATTAAAAAATAATAAAAATAAGTAAATAAAAATATTAAAATAAATATATGAAAATTAGAAAGATAAAAAAAACTCCTATTATAACTTTTTCGTGAAATAACTTTTTCTAACAACATCAAGTTGGTTAATATCTCAGTAGAAATAGGAGTTCTACGGCTGCACACAAAAAAATAAATAAAAAATGAAAAAAGCTGAGATAATCATGTTTTAAAAATTTGACCAGAGAAATACATATCTTGACAGGAAAAAAAGTTTTGTGGAAAATTTTAATTTAAGCCTTTCATGAGAAATACAAAAAAATGATAGCATTACATCGCCAGGTGGTCCTTTTGGTCCGACTACAGTGCCACCAGGTGTGCCCTGCAAGTTAATATATCTGATTTTTACTAAACTTAAAGTATATAAATACCTGACAACCAGTCAATCCCTTAGGCCCTGCAGCTCCGGGTCTTCCAGTTGGTCCTCTAAAAATTCAATTTATATGAAATTAATATACCAAAAGTTACCTTGGTCCCGAATCCAGAAGAAATTGTCTTCCAGGGATACCGACGATTCCTTGCGCTCCCATGGCACCAGTCAAGCCTGAAAAAAGAAGATAAATAGCCGGCTGGGTAATTAAGAGAGTATATTGATAGCTAAAAATGAAAAAAAAGGTTAAAAAAACGATTACCAACAGGCCCAGGTGATCCAGGCATACCTACAATTTTTTGCAATATTATAGGAATTTTTTTCTACAAATCAAAATTTGAAGCTTGCCTGGCTCGCCTCTTCTTCCTAAATGCAAATTTTTTCTTTAAAGACTGGGTTGCAAATAAAAAAGTTACCGTCCATGCCAGGAATGCCGTTGCTTCCTCGCGGTCCTGGTGGACCTCTGAACAAAGTTATTCATCTTTTTGTGTTACACAAAAAAGAAAAATGTTTGGCAAATATTACCTGGGTCCTTGCGGACCGACTGGACCTAAACCAACATGTGTTTAAAAAACATATTGACGTGATAGGATGTACAATCAAACCTCAATTTAACAAACCCTATGAGGGCCAGTCAAAATGTTCGTTAAAAAAAGGTTTTCCAATATTCCCTTAAGAATCAATTAAAAGCGTTTTTTTTTTCAATCATTAAAATCAAAAAAATTAAAATCAACGGCTAGATTTGGAAAAAATATAAATGACTATTAGCTGCTTCAGCTTCTTCCGGCAATTTTTATAAGGCTTTGTCTAAAATATCACTAAGAAGAAGCACGGTCGAATTGGGAAACTTTTTCTCTACATATTGCAAGACAAGCAGGAAGACGCGTCGTGCATTGAGACGAAAGATAAACAATTAATTAACTTCTGCTTTCTCAATGCTTATTTTTTCGTCGTTAACGCCGTCGGCTCTTGAGACATATTCTATGTTTTTAAAGCGTTGAAAGCGTAAAGTTAATCCACTTAATAATGAGAAGAAAGGAAAACCGCGTAATTAATGCATACAGTCGGCGCTTGATTTAAAAATAAGCAAAAATGTGCTTGGGCAAAGACTTTTTCGCTGCTGCATATAGGGTAATCCAACCAAATGGAGCCCAGGGTTTTGTAAAATCAAGAGTTTGTTAAATCAAAGTTCGACTGCAGTCTTTACCTGGCATTCCCGCCGGACAAATTACACAAGGCTCCTAAATATCAAGAAATTGTTACTATTTTATGGCAGAAAGTGTGTATTTTGAGTAATCACCTTTAAAGTTCCATCGTGTGGCATTAAATTTCCATTAGTGCCAGCCAAACCAGGCACGCCAGGCACACCATCATTTCCATCTTAATAAAGACAGTAAAAAAACCGAAACACTGAGAGATATTACTACCTTTGCCATCATCACCCGCAGGACCAGGAGGTCCAGGTGGACTTGGTTGGCAAGCACACGGACAAGCTGATTCTGTGACAGGAGTAGTGGCAGTCATACCTACAGAGGCTGGTTGAGGAGCAGAAGCAGGAGGAGAAGCATGCGGGAAGATGGGCTGCGCTCCATACACATCGTGGGGAGAAGAGGCAGGTGGAGAGCCATATCCATCCAAACCACCCACCTCTTTGCTCAATTGTATTCCATAGTTGTCACTGGTGGAAGGGCTGTTACTGCTAGGACCGTAGGCATCAGGAGCAGGAGCGTCGTAGCCACCATAATGAGAGGATGGCAAATTTGCCTGGTCTCCATTGGTGTTGACCCATTGGCCGAACAACCAGGAACGCTTCTCTCTGTCTCTTAGATGATCCATTGGGTCGGCGGAATCTCTGCCCAAAATGTACATTTCTAGCCAAAAGTCACGAACTCGTAATCTGCAAAAGTCAGTCTCAAACCCAATTTCTTGGTGGAGATTGTGAATGGAGGTGTAGAGAGCAGGCAGGGTAACCACTGCGCTGATTATAGAAATGGTCGACACTACTACTGCCCAAAAGGCAAACATTCTGACTTCTCTGAAATACAAATTGAGAAATTTCGGTTAAACTACTTTTACGGTTTTCGCTATAAAAAGACTAAACACTGGTCTTTACTTTGGGTTAAAAATTCTAGCTCTCTTCTCTGTCTTTGCTGGCGTCTTCTAGCTGTAGTCTGATATAAAGACTGTTTATTTTCCATCCAGAATCAATCCCGAGTGATTTATGTCACAGATATTTGTTTGTGTGCACTTATCGACCCCAAACCTCCAACCCTGCTGCCCTTTGGAAAAGGATGCTGAAGGCTTGCACAGACATACCTGCGAGATGAATCCGGGCAAGACTCTTGATCAGAAATGCAATGAAAGACTCTGTTTGTCCAGTTATGGTTGTAAAAGCAGGGTAAAAAAATTAAAAATTTGGGGGATTAGGTACCCTTCAGACTTGGTTTGCCTTAATGCCTATTGCCCCAGAGCAAAATGGCCAAAAAAACACTTACTTGTGTGCTAGAGTCTCCTCCATACATTGCTTGTCTTTGTAGCTCACCAATGGATCCATTGTGATTGTAAGAAATGATTTCGGAGATGAACTCGAGCCACTTATATATCCCAAATTTGCATAAGTTTGAACAAAGTGAGATCTTAATCATATCCCTGCAAACAGGTTTTCCCATCTTCAACTTTCTTTTATGAGAATTCCTCAACCCACAAACAAAGAAAACTTTGTTCATTTAAAAATTATAAAGAGGATAAGGAGAAAAAGATGTTAGAAGATATGATTTGTAACAAAATTAATTAAATGCTCATGGACAACATCAGCGATCCTCTCTTTTAGGAATGCATCACTTTCCTTGGTGCCCACCAAAAACGATAATTGAAAAAAAAACATTTTTGCTATGGCTCAAGAAAGCGCCTTCACAAACTAATTCATTTGCTAAAAAGTCGATTTTCGGCAGTGCTCTTTGTAATTTCCTCTCTAAGCCAAAGTTCGTCTCAAAAATTTTCATGGAAAATTTTTTTGGAGCATGGAGACTTATTTGGTATATTTTATTCTTTTCACTTCTCTTGCTTTGTCATTGATTTTTTTTGCTGCAATTTTTAAGTAAATCACTTGCGATATTCCCGACTCATTTATCTTCTCTCAAATTAGCTAACATTTGCATACAGCAATATTTAAAAATAGATTTTCAGCCTTGTGTTTAGTTTTTATCGTTAAAAAAACTTGAAAAAAAATAAAAGAAATATTTTTTGCTACACATTGTACACAAGTAAGAGCTTATTAAAAAATAATAGATAAAGCTACAAGAGCAAAGGGTAAATTAATTAAAGTTTTTAAAAAATAAATCTTTGCACACTTTTTTTTTATTTTTAGAGAACATTATTTTGTAAGCCTCTTTTTCGGCTACTCAAAAGTTTTTTATGTAGAAATTCTTACCATCTCTTTTAGAATTGAAAAGAGCTATGTTTAGGACTAAAAAAAATTAAATTTTTAATTTTGTTTTTTTATGAGCAATGAGAAACTTTTTTATTTAACCAACAACTAAAAATAATTGTGTTTGTGTAAAAAAATGATTGTTTCCGTCCCTTTTTGGCAAATGGTCTCTTGTCTATTTGTGCCTTATTAAAAGGTGCCATTAGTAATTTCAGGCAGGCTAACAGCAAAGCAAATGGGATGACGTTGTCTCCACTTCAAGTGTCAATCGAGGTGGCTGTCAAGTCTGCTTGCTTCTGCTGCCAAACATTTTGTTCTACCACTGAAAATGTGTTGTTGGGTTAGAGGTCCAGGCACCCCCTTTTTTTGGGGCCTTTAAGTGTCTCAGTGCCGACAGAAGAGGGACTGTTGAATTCCCCAATGAGTTAAGGCTGGAAGAGGGTCCATTATTGGAGGCCCTTGGTTTTTGCCTTGTTCAGCGCGCATTTCTTGTTGCTAAAATTAAGCCTTGTTTTGTGCAACGTTGCGAAAATAATGTTTTTAAAGTAAAGAAAATATTGTTTTGTTTACTTAAAACATGTTTTTTCAAGAGTATTTTTAAAATTTTTTTTTAAAAGTTGGAGATTAATAAACTTTAGTTTTTTCCAAAATTATTATTTTTTCAAAAGTCAGAACATAAAATATTGTCTCAAAGTAGTGTTATAGCAGGTTGTATCATAAGTCCTGCGGTTTTTTGTTCAAAGGTTTAATTCGCACTTTTGTTTTATATTTTTTATTGAAAACACCATAAAAACTCATCTATAAAGTAATCTCCTTCGAATTCTATAAATTTTTCGCATTGTTCTTGCAGCTTTTGAATGCCCTCTGTGCACTGTCTTATAGGCTTTTTGAAGGCAATCACCCATTTCGAGGACTGTCAGCTTGGGATCTTCGTACACTAGAGCACAAAGTGCTTGTATTTATGGTTATTTCCGTTTATCAGGATCATCCTCATTTTCCTACTTTTTTTATTGTTTGACTATTTTCCTAATTCGAGTATTCTAAAGAATGATTGTAGATGTTAAACTGTCATTAAATGCGATATTACAAAAACTAGAAAAAACCTTGTAAAATAGTCTTTTGTCTCTTACAAACCTTCTTTAGAATATTCGGCACTAAAATCAATAACTTGGCACCCTCGATAATGGGCATTCGAAGCCTGGTCTCTTGGGGTGCCGGCTTATCCAAGGTTGACCGTACCCTCTTTCTGCTCTTATTTAACTGTTAGCCTAAAATATGATGTAGACGCTTAGTGTCTGGTCACAAATTGAATAGTTGAAATACATTTGACTGCTACTTTTTGAGAGTGCTTTGCTCTAGTACTCCACTACCACTATTGTTTGAAAATAAGCAGCAGGAAACTCTGTTTATGGATTAGTTAATACATTTTTTATGACATTCTTCCTGTTTGGCTACCACTTTTTGAAGACTTCAACTTATTGATTCCTGCCACTGCTTCCAGGATTTCATTGAGTGCCTCATGGACTATATAACCAGTTTTGATATTCGACTAGAAAAAGATGTCTACTATGCTGGCGAACCAGTGCTTGGCTGTGTGGTCCTCGAGAACTCTGAGCCAATCAAAATAAGAGGTCAGCTTTTTAGTCATTATAGTCGTAAAAGAACCCAAGTGTACCACATCCCAAGTGGACAGCCAACCTTTTCTGCTAATATGGGAAAATCACTTGGGGGTGGTGCATTTGGTATACTGTCATTACAACTTAAATTTAGTTTATATTTTTAGGAATCAAAGTTTTTCTACGAGGCCGTTCAAGAGTCCAATGGAAAGTGCTGAAGTCGGGAGAATCCAAGATTTTGAAAGATGATCAATATTTGATGGATGAAAAAATTCTTGTTTGGGGCAAAGGTAAATAAAAAATTGTATACATATTTGGCTATAATATACTTTATGTGGGAAATTCCAAAGCATCCAGAGCTTTTTCCTATTAATATGTCCTCATCCACGGTTTATAGAGCCCCAAGGCTTTGGGTTAAAAATTTTGGTTCTCTTCTCTGTCTTTGCTGTTGTCTCCTGGCTCTGGCCTATGGTCATCTTCTCTCTTGTTCTGATTTGCAGCTTTTGGCTAAAACGCTAGGCTTTCTGTTAAAAATGACTTCTTAATGCAATTTTTATTTTAGTATTTGATGTTTTTTTTTTGAATTTGGCGCCAAAAGTTTTTTGCTTTTGGAGACCGTTGTGTCCAATTTTTTGTTAGGGAATTGGTTTTACGATCTCATAAAAAGACACAGAAGAAGACCAAGGTTTTGGAGACAACACTCAGGGGTACGGAGGCTGTGGCGAGGACACACAAGGAAACAAAGGCTGTGCGGACAACACTCACGGGCATGGAGTCCGCGGCGAGGACACACAACAAAAGTGAGGCCATCAACACGCATTCCTAAGAAAGCAAACATTATTTCAATGTCTCTGAAATTTGTTATAATAAAATTGTTTTGAAAACTCTGCTCATTGCCAAAAGATCTATATGTTGCAATATTACCTTCTAAAAAGGGGTTAAAAACAAAAAATGTTATATTAACAATATTTTTGACCCCTTCCAAAAACTTAAAAGTTGACATGAATCGATAAAAAGAGGATTTACAGCATATTCATCATTATAAACACAATAACTAAGAAGACGCCAGAGGCGCCAATGCAGCTAGTCATTATATGTTTAAGATACATCGTAATTTCTCTAATAATGTCCCATCCCCTTTCAATTTAAAATCGTGTTTTTGGCATTCTGTTTTTGACTCAATTTTTCAGATGACTCGCAGGCGATTTACCAACCAAATTGAAGCTGAAAAAATAAGCTAAAATTTGGTTGGTAAATTGCCTGAGAGTCATCTGGAAAAGTTGAGTAAAAAACTAAGTCAAAGGGGGTGGGGCATTATTAGAGAAAATACGGTAGTTGATTTTTGAATTTTCGGAGAAAAACCTTTTCTCCGACTGACGAGTCAAAACACATGACTCCTGACTTGCGGGAGTTTGATTAGGCTTTTAAGATTCATCGTAAGCATATTTACCCTATGGTTTTGTAAATGCTTGGAAAAAAGATTTTTATTCATTTTATGCTCAAATCTTTTTAAAATATTAAAATGTCTCAGGCTTTTTCGGTAGCCGAAAAAATTAATTTTTGGTCTGGAAGCACTCGAAATAAACTAATATTTTTTGATCAATTTCTGATTTAATTCTTACGTATTATTTTGAGAAAGGAACGATGAATCCAATGAAGAGGATAACGCTATGCAAATCCTGCCACGCGGAATGCATCATTTCAATTTCACTTTTCAATTGCCGCAAAGCCAGTTTCCTTGCTCTCTGGTTAGTATTTCGTTTAATTTAAGTCTTTCAAATCTCTGCGGTAATCGGTCCCAACCGTGATGCTGGCACCAGGGTCCCATTGACCCTAAAAATTGACCCAACCCAAAAAAAATTAACCCAACCCAAAAAAAATGCCTTTAACACGGGAATCTCAGCTATATTCTTGAGTATGGTATCAGTGCCTAATTGTCGGCTGGTTGAGCCGTAAAAAATCGTTGACCACCGACCGTCGTGATGAGAGAGGGGGAAAGATTAATAGAGTTTAAGCGGTATCTTGTCGAGGAGAACAAGCATCACGGACATGCACGTGTTGTTCCATTGCTGCCATGTGTTGATAGATTTTGGGCCAACGGGTCGTAGAATTAAGCAAAATCACGGCACAATTTGCATATGGCACAATTTTTGGCTGCCGTTTAATTTGTATAGGTATATATTTATTTGAACATCTATTTCTAGGAAACAAAAACAGGCACAAATAGGTACTACGTTAAAGTGATCGTTGATATTCCATACGCCAGTTCTCCTCAAGGCATCAAATATTTTACTTTTGTTGGACCACATATCGACTGCATGGAGGAGAAATATTTGGTTAGAATTTTTACTCCATAAAACTTTCCCAAACTTATTTTTAAAGTGCGGTATTCGACGTTGACAGGCTAGGTCTTGAAGGGAAATATTATGATTTCAAACCAGTTTGGAGTGTAAACTTGGGACTAGTGAACCACGTTTATACTGCGATATCATGCTACAGTAGCGCCAAAATGCCTTTAACACGGGAATCTCTGACGGTAAAACCTGCGGGTTCTGGTACAGAATTTAACGGAAAATCCGAATATGCAAACCGTTTTTCAAAAAGGGCCACATTTGTAAACCAAAAAGTCGTTTCAAATGTTCGACCATTTGCCAAAAAGGGTACTATATTCAAACCATCCAAAATCACTCATTTTTATATTCCAGTTACACTTTTGATATATCAACGTGACTGCTCTTCAAAATGAGCCCATGTGTGCTGCAAGTCGTTTGCAAAAAATGGGATTCCCAGAGTCCTAATCACCAAACCACCATTTTTCAGCCTTTCCATTTTTGAAATCAAGCTGCTTGAAAACATGCATATTTCCGTTTCCCCTAGGTTTTATTGTTCAAGACTTGTAGAAAAACTTCTGAGCTACAAGATAAATGGGTTTTTAGCTTGAAAACGTCAGAAAAATTACTTGGAGAAAACAAAAGGAAAGGTGGGCCATCAAAGTCTAGGGTACCACATTTTGAAGACCGCGTGCTTTTGCCTTTTCCCAACAGCTTTTCCAATCCATTTTTCTTTCACAATATATCAAAAGGTTAGACGCCTTGAGAAATGAACTGGCTGGTCCCCATCAAAAATTTCAAAAAGAGGTGGCTTACAACACCCTAGATCCCCAGGACGTCTCCGATCCAAGTACTATTCGAGCCCAACGTTGCTTGACATTGCCAAATGGGACGGGATGGAGTACTTTTAACGTGGTATGGTCGTAAGCAAGGCTGTAGAAGGGAAACTTTGAAATAGCAGCCCTTTTTCATTCTAAATACTTTCCTCGCCTTTTCCTCTTATACTCTTTGCTCTTATTAAAAAAGCTGAAGATCAGTCATTTATTGCCTTTACACTCAAACAAAGAATGCAAGCAGACCCACTTCTTTGGTTTAATTACCCAACTTTGAGGAATTCGAATGTTTATGCCCAGGTAAGCGGCGGAATTGCAAATTTTGGGAAGCATTGCCTCCACAGACGATGCACAAATTCATTTAACATTTATGTAAAGGTATAATAGACTCTAGAGAAGATATTTCGAGCAGGACAAGTTTCTAAGACCCTCCAAAACCCACAATCCTTCAAGACTACTATTTCGCAGGCTAGCGTCATCAACGTCGAATTTACTGAAAATAATTGCGAATTCGACAATACTAGGATATAGCCCGCCCCCAAAAATCAAGTTTTCCAAAAGTGTTTAAAAACAATTTTTAAGTAACAATTTTGGTAGAAAGAGGCCAAAAAGTAACTTAGAGAAGAATAAGGGCCGAATTGGGAGGGGAAGGGAATAATAGGGGTCACTAATTTGAAGAGCCATTCACCCGTCTCCCTGACTGAACCAGGGCAAAAAGTGGCTCCATATGAATTTATTTCTCAGGAGTCTTGCTCGGATTTATCTCGCAGGTAAGTCTGTAACTCTCAAGACCCCGTCACCCCCTTACGGGGCGATGTGGTCTCGGGGGCTTGGAGCTGAGATGCACACACAAACATACCTGAGAGATAAGTCACTCGAGAATAGCTGTGGATGCATGAAAATAGCATGCATACCAGAGCTTCTTTATTCGGTAGGTTCCACCAAGGCACTATATAACAAGGTACTATGTTCAAGATATTTTCTTTTTCTATAGAGTGGTCCCTTAATTGTCCTTTCCCCTCCCTTATACAAACCTAAAACCCTTGGAGGGTATAACCGAGTAGCTCTGAAAATTGAGGGGAGGGGCATATCCTAGTAGCTATTATTAGGGGGAGAGGGATGGTGTATCCTAGTATTGCCGCGAATCCTAATTAGCAGGCATCATAAATTAATTGTGATTACAATAAAGTAGTAGAAATTTTTCTTCAAGGGCCAGCCACAAAAAATGGGGTATTCCATTTTAAAGAAATTTTAGACAGCCTTAAGCGGCCAAGATCACAAAGTGCAATGGTTTAGATGCTGTCAGAGGGGCATGATTGCGCTAAAAATAATCCTAGAAAGGTTAACCAATTGGTTTATAGTCATTTTCAATAAGCTTTTGAATTTTAATATAGGCAGGCATATTGTAGTGGAGAGCATCTAAAGTTGCGTGCTCACATAGAAAATCGTCAAGATTTTACTGTATGTTTGTGCATTCGCCTTTTTCAGGTTAGTTTCTTTTTCTGGGTTTCGGTCAATGTTTTCAAACAAGAAATGGAATTACATTTTCTACTAAAATTTAACGTTTACTCTGGAGTCCTTTTTAACCTCTTTTTTGTAAATTTGATGTTGTGATCACAGTCAATGTTGTAGAACAGGTTCTCTTTGACAACTTTGACTGTGATTACAAGATCAAATTTACAGAAAGATAAGGATAAAAAAGATACCAAAGTAAAAATTGAATTTTAGTGAAAAATAGAAATATATTTCCGTTTTTAGAGACGTTTACGGTACTACTGTATTATATCCCCCCAAGCACTTGGGTTTCCTAGGTACATTGACCATATAAGAAGCATTTTTTCACCATTTTTAAGGGATTGAGGACTGTGTAGGAAGGGGAAGGGACAATAAGGGGACACTTTGTAAGGAACGCCCAAACAAAAGAGAAGACCTTGAACATAGCTTTGTCAACTGCTCTGGCATACATGCTATTAGGTTAGTGCATAATTATCCGCAGTCTATATTGGCGTGTTTTTCTTTAGTAAAAATTACCGTTTTGTTTATTTTAATAAAAATAATCTTCTCTATTTAGTTAATAAAAATAATCTTCTCTATTTAGTTAATAAAAATGCGTGTCGAAAACCATATTCATATGCGTCATATTATGCTATACCACTTCGAGAAAGGATGGAAGGCAGCACAGTCATTTCTCAATCTCAACAAATTTTTTAGCGAAGGAACAATCCGCGTCAACCGCTCCTTAAAAAACTAGCACAGGAACAAAGCTTACGACGATTTTGATGAGTTGGTGGCCGATGTCAAAGCGTGGATCGCCTCTAAGAATCGTGAATTCTTTGCCCGCAGAATCAACGTAGTAGACTGCCAAGCAAATGAGAAGCGGTCCTTGAAGTAGATGGTGAATACGCTCCCAAATAATCATTTAAACATGTTTTTGCCAAATACTTTTTTGTATTTGCTGAATAAAATTTTTTGAAAAAAAACCGCGGATAATTATTTTTAATTATTTTTAGGATAATTATGCACCAACCCAATATTTTGATGTATTTAGAACTGCTTCTCGAGTGATTTTTCTCTCAGGTATGGGTGTTTACGCATCTCAACTACAAGTCCCCTAGCCTCCGCCACTCCCATACCGTATACCGTATTTACTCTATTAAGCGGGCATGCCCGCTTATTTTTCGACCCTTCGCTAGGGGGTCTGCTTATTAGAGGTTGCGCGCTCATTAGAGGGTGCGCGCTTAATTTTCGGCCTTTTCTCGTATCATAATTCAAATTTTATTGGGAAACACAATAAGATAGATCTCAAACGACTCAGGAAGAGCTGCAAATTCATTAGCTAGGGTGCCCGCTCATTAGAGGGTGCCCGCTTATTAGAGAGTGCCCGCTTAATAGAGTAAATACGGTAACCTCTATTACTACCCCCTCCCTTCTCATCACGACGGTCGGTGGTCAACCATTTTTTACGGCTCAATCAGCCGGCAATTGGGTACTGACACCATACTCAAAAATACAGCCGAGACTCAGGGCTACATTTTCGAGTATGATGTCAGTACCCTATTGTCGGGTGGTTGAGCCGTAAAAAATGGTTGACCAGTGACCGTCGTGACAAGAGAGGGGGAGGGGGGTATTAATAGAGGTTATACAGTTATCTAAAAATGAAAAGATTGTAAACGGCTTATGAACGAAAACAACAAATAAAAGATTATAAACATATTAGACTTCTTTTCCAATAAGTGCGGGACTGTTTTTTTGTTAGACCCTGTAGATTAGATGACATTAATAAAGTCATGACCTTTAACTTTTTCGATTGGAACATTTAGTTCTCAGATTTTGTTTTGCAGCACATTGAGTACCGCATAGATAGAGGTGGTGGCAGTGAAGTGAAGAGTGTGATGTCTACAGTGCTGGAGTACCGCAGTCCCAAAGTGTCCGAGAATACGCAAGCCAAGTTTGATTCATCCAGCCACACAAAAGATCAGCAAAACCTGATCAAAATTCCTGTGCGGCTTATATATGTATTAAATAGGAAGCAAATTAGTGTCTTCAGTTTAGGTGGTTCCACCGACTATGATAGGCGTCTGCCGTCTTATTCAGATTTACTACATTCTCAAGGTCAGCTCTAATTACTTACCTCAAACAACAATTTCTCAAGCTATATCTTCCAGATCTGCGTAGAAGATGAGAGGAAAAATGAAACGCTGGAAATGGAATTTCCTATTGTTATTGCCACCATACCCTACAGGTCCACCCAATCTCCCTTCTACTCTGTGGGTTATGGTCAGTCAACAATTACCATGTGTCCAGAAAGTTCGGAATAAAAAATGGGCCTTCTCTTCAATACCTAAATTGAAAAATTCTGTTTTTGGTACCTTTTGAAAGGCCTATATCTCTTTTTTTTTTTTGGTTGGTATATTAAGTTTATTTCCATTCCCTCAGAATGTTAATCATCAGCTACACCACCTGCAATACATTTGCAAAGTCATTTTGGGCTTCGGTTTCCAAAACCCACAGTCACATTTACATCAGGTAGGAGTGTGAGTTTAGGTATGATGTGACTCACATCATGTTAGGTGTTTCATATATTTTTTTCATTTTATCTTCACTTCTTCCTCTAATGTTTTGGTTTTCTTTGCTCATTTTTGTGTTTTCAGATGTCTTTGGTATTTTGTAATTGTTCCAAATACCCTCCTGACAAATTTTTTTTGCACTTTGGCTTTGTGATTCTGTTGAAAATACCAAAAACATCTGAAAACACAAAAATGAGCAAAAAAACCAAAACATTAGAGGAAGAAGTGAAGATAAAATGAAAAAATATATATGAAAAAATAGATTTTAGGCACACAATTGGACTTAGAATCACAAATCCACATTGAGAATGAAAACTCACAGTGAGATAGAAATTTATGCTTACGCTCACATAGATGTGAGTCTCACAGCGAATATCATCACCTCACCTCAGAGTGAGCCTCACACCTAACATGATGTGAGTCACATCATACCTAAACTCAGAGTCACACTCACACCTGATGTGAATGTGACTGTGAGTTTTGGAAACAACGTGTATTGTGGAGAAAATTAATTTTAAATTTCCACACCAAACTTTTGAGGCATACAGCATCTTCTTCAACCTGCTTAAAAAAAGAATTCCAGATTTTTGCGTAGACTATGTAGAAAGTGGGAAATACGTCTCACCGGAATTTCGGCTTGGCCATGTTTACGATGGACGAGAGAGTGGAGAGGGTGGAGAGGAAAATGAGGAAGACGATGTTATTCTCTACAGGCCGGTCTATGTCAAAGTGGTGGACAAAGCACACAAGAATGCGGGCAAGATAGCCAAAGAGATTATGGTTTCTCACTTTGTTTACTAGTTTTTATTGCTGATAACAATTAATTATATTTAGGAGTCCCGTTTGAGTGTGGACTCACCGTCTTTGTTTAGCATGGTAGTTGACCAACAGCACAACGACAACAGTGCCATCAATCTTAACTTGGCGGCAGCCACCAATGTGGGGCAGAGTGTTAGCCAGGAAAGTCTACTTTGTGCCAACATACCCTATTCCAACAGTGACATAATGCAACGTAAAGACAACAACAATGACGAAGCAGCTAATAAATTGTTAACAAAATTTAATGTTACTAAAATGACTTGAATCTATTAGCATTAGTAACAATTATCCGCCCTTTTTTCAATTGCCTCTTTCCTATCTGTTTTCATACTCATAAGGCCTTAACGCCGACGTCTACGAGGTCTAAATGGAGCGACTCAAGGAAGCCATTCACAGGAAGAGGCCAAGAAAGAAAGACAATTTAATCTTCCACCACGACAATGCTAGAGCTGCTAAGGGTTATTGAGAACTACGGCTGGGAACTCCTGAAACATCTCCCCATACTCACCAATGGAGCTGTAACTGACTTCCATGTCAACAGGTCAATTTCTAACAGTTTGCAAGGAGAAATGTTTGCTGATTTTAAACATGTTGCGGAGGCAGTGAAGAGCTGGATTGATTCCAAGGATACTTATTTCTTATCTAGGGGAATCGACAAGCTTTCATCTCAAAAAAGAGTTAACCACTCGTTGGAGAAAGGAAGAGGATATACGCCTATATGAGTCATGAAAACATCTATGAAAAAGGCAATTGGAAAAAACGTCACATAATTATTACTAAACCTAATAATTTAAGTACCGTATATTCTCTATTAGAAGGCCCGTCTCTAATAGAAGGCCCCTCTCTAATAGAAGGCCCCCCTAAGAGGAGGGTTGAAAAATAGAAGGCCCCTCTCTAATAGAAGGCCCCCTCAAACAGCAAATTTTGGGTTAACACTTTATTGAACATTCAAATTCAAACAAATTATTCAAAGATGAAGTAATCTTCTTCATTGTAATTTTCCAGAGTTGTGAGTTTCGGTTCTTGATCATCGGACAGCTCTCCTTCTTCCAGACCGTCTTCCTCAAAGTCATTACTGCCATCCGCCCCCCTCTGCTGAGCTCTGATGTCGTTGAGAATAACAAGTCCTTTCCTACCAATGGATCCTTCCAGTTTGAAGCACGCGATTTCGTCGTCCCCAGAGCCATCTGTTGGTGTTGTGATTGCGCAGACTGAAACAATAAATACCGTATATCTT
>BBSZ01011508.1:0-11560 GCA_000981365.1 Subanguina moxae | reverse complement strand
CGTAATTTTATTTTTTCACTGCAGAGAAAATCGAAGGATTGCGACAAAATGCATTTTTCGCCAAATGAAAGATTTCTGGTAAATGAAGAGGAGACAACACCTGCTAGCAATAAAAAAAATCTTAAACATAATTTTGTTAACTGGGGCCTACCGCATAGAGAAACTCTGGTATGCATCCAGAGTCATTTTCGAGTGATTTATGTCTCAGGTATGTGTGTATGCGCATCTCAACCCCAAGCCTCCTACGCCCCCTACGCCCCCGTGACAAAAATGTAAGGATACAGCAGTTATGATCCGAATCTGTGTAGAATTGATCTTTCGATGGTTGTTAACACATCAGGACAAGAGAAGATACGAATCACGATCGCCCTCACAGCTAGTAGCACTGGTCGCAAGTTTCTACCTTACGATCTAGTCTATTTGAAGCGTCCAGTGAAAAGAATCGTCGACGAATTTAAGGGCAAGCTCGTTATCAACTGGCTTGGTTTTGAATAATGATAGGGCTTGTTTATTAGAGGGTGCCCGCTTATTAGAGGGTGCCCGCTTATTTTTCGACCCTTCGCTAGGGGGCCCGCTTATTAGAGGGTGCCCGCTCATTAGAGGGTGCCCGCTTAATAGAGTAAATACGGTATCTTACTTTCATCGGTTTAAAAGGGCATGTTAACCTAAAGAAAAAAAATATTAAAAAAAAAAAGCGCGTAGCAGCTAATTCTCGTTTGAATAACTTTTTTAAATGCTTTTTTTTTTCGGCACAAAAAAGTATTCAGACTAGAATTGGCTGGTAGGCGTTTTTTTTTTAATATTTGTTCTTTAGATTACTATGCCTTTATGACGCCAAAAATAATGGTAGCGAGTGTGTATTGACAAGGCTCTATACATATTGCGTGTCTTTTGCTTGGAATTTTATTATTTAAGAATAAAATTTGGGAAAAATTTAGTCATCTTGCTGCTCAAAATGTAGCCAAGATGAAGAAAGGAGTATAGCTTTCCTCTTTTGAGTGCCCTAATGACGTGTCAGTGGGCTAACGTTTTGGCCAGAAAAGCTGGTAGCAAAAAGCTGTTTTGTGTTTTTTCAGCTATTAACTTGTTCTACATAGTACTTTTCTCAACAAGTTCCGTAACCATTTTTTTTTCTTAGACATTTCAGCAGGCAACTAGACCTGAGGAATCTAAATATGCAAGCAGAAGTTCAAAAATTAGCTTGCTTGCTGATATATGAGCTAAACTTGGAAGGTCAACAACTGCAGTCCAGGGAAAATTGACTCAGTTATCAATGACAAAAAACTAATTTGTCGTATTACAGTCAAGGCTCTACATAGCTCTTGCTCTACACAACGACTCATACTACTAAAACCAGTGTATAAAATTGGCTTATATAAAAGAGTCCCATACTCGGGTATAGACCAAAGAAAAAATTTTTCTTTTGGCTTTTTAGATGAGCAAGAAGCGCAAACTGTGGTATCTTTAAATACCGTATAACCTCTGTAAATCCTTCTATATAACGCCTCCTATGTGACTTTTTTTGTCTAACATCTCTGTATATAACACCATCTGAGGCAGGGGGTGTTATATGGGTACACGGTGAATTGCGGGTCGCCAAAATCGGGTGGGACAAAATCCTATTTTGATATTGATGTCTCTAAGGCATAAAATCATAAGGACTGTGAATTTGCCAGTCGTTTTTACACAACTTCACCTTTAAAAAATCCAACTCTCGATTTAATTGACAAAAGAGGTAAAAAAATGGACGGACTCAGCTGTGGATCCAACTTTTTGGCATACAAATCCGGTCTATAGTAATTTGGTGCATAAATAACGTCGGTTTTGAATTGGCGCTCAGTTTTTCACTATATATTTGGCATATTCTCTTTTGTTTATATTATTATTTATTCTTCAGTGTTTCATTGATTGAAAATGCGTGCCGACGACCATATTCACCTTCGCCATATTAAGCTCTATCACTTCCAAAAAGGGTACAAAGCAGCCAAGTCTTGCCGAAAAATTGAACAAGGTCTTCGGTGAAGAGACGATCAGCGAACGGCAAGTGCAAAGATGGTTGGAAAGGTTCAAATCCGACAACACAAGTCTCGAAGATCAAGAAGGACGTGGTCGCCTCTCCGATTTTGATGATCATTTAAATATTATTTCGCTGAGTAAAATGTCCTTTATCCAATTAAGTTTTTGGTTCAATAAAAACCGACGTTAATTATGCACCAACCCAATATTTCTGATGAGGGGCTCGAATACTAGCTCACCATTTTATACATATTTCCTCTTCTATTGCTATTTTAATCCAAATTTCGGGCAAACGTTTTTACTTGTTGCCTTTTATTATTGAATTGTTGTTATTATTTTGAATAAGTCGTGAAATAAAATTGTTTGTCGCTGAATATATTTAATGTGTGGGCATGTTGCCTTCTTCTTCTTCTTCTTTTTTTTGTCTGACAAAATTGGGTCGCAAGGCTTTTGAAGCCGTTTAAAATAGCAATTCCTACACCAACTACAACAAACGTCATACTTAACTAGAAGCGGCTCCACCTAGCCAGCGCTTAAACTTGTAAATTGTTAGAATTTGTTAGATTTATGTGGTCTACTTCTTATAGCGAACAGCAAGCTTTGCACGATACTCGGCTTTCAAATATATTTAGTGAGAGAACCACTGGAGTTATGGCAAAAAACCCGGCCAGTTGGAACTTCGAATTATGATTTTTTTTTCCTCATTTTTTGCCTATTCTAAAATAGGGTATTCTATTTGATTTTTTTCAACAATTTTGCTTAAAAAAATCTTTGGGAAGTTTTCCCTCATTTTTTTTGGAATTTTAGTGACGGTAGAAATAAGCTTTCTTTACCCTTACCTTTTACTTTTACCTCTAGCTCAGGGTAAAAGTAATGGTAAGACTTGTTTCTATCAAGGCTAAAGGTTTAAGGTAACGGTAAAAACTCTAGGTGTAGGGAGAGGTAAAAGAAAAGCTTATTTCTACCGCCCCAGGTTGTTAGCTTGAGAGTGATACCATATAGACTTCTAGGTGTATAGTAGCTTGCAATAGTACCTCGGTCAACTTACTGGGAGCGTAGTTGGCTGTATCATATAAACCATCATGTTTAAAGCAAAAACAGGTCTAACAAGAATGTTGTCCCCTCTCTCGGCCACAACTCCTTATGCTAGGTCGAAATTCGACAAAGAGCCTTTGTAATCCACTAAACTAATATTACAATCTCAAAGATTGGTTTTTCTCTGGTTTGGTCATTACCCCTATCTTAAGTCTAAGCCTAAGCCGGCCAAAGCCAGAAGGAAGAGACGCAAAATTGTTGTTGCACCCTGTAAATGTAATTTCAGTGCGTGTATCTGCCCCTAAAAGGAGCACCCTCTAAAAGGTCACATTTTATTCCATTATCCCATTTTTCGTATGTATGTGTGTATGTATATATGTAAGTTAGGGTAAACGTCAAGCTCTATTTTTTTGGGGATGGTCACCCCCTGTTATTTCTTGTTGGGAGTGAGGAAGTTCTAAAAAAGCTTGTTGTTAAAGGGCACCACCCTCAAGACACACATCATAGTTAACTGGCCACTAAGCACTTTATCCAGCCATTGGCCAGCTAGCAGTCCTAATTTGAGAGGGATGCCCTCGATCTATTTATGTAGCCGTAGGAGTAGGGGAGCATCCCAACCACCAAAAACACCACCACCACTTTAGGCAGTCCAAGAGGCGGGTCACAGAATATTCATTTAGTGAGAATTATTTATGCCAGGCTGGCCTAAATCTGAACAACCAGTTGCCGCCCTTTTTTTTTTGTTGGTAGTTGACTGCTAGTGCACTGGAGCAGCAGGTGTGCCTAACAACGCTAAGTGGGCCATTCAAGCAGGCCGTCTTAACCACATCACTTTTGGTGAAACAAAATAACAAGTTTAGTTGCCCTTGGATCTGGTGCCATTTCCACCTTATTATTTTGTCGGTTGTGTGCTAGCTATTATTTCCCCAAATATGTTGAGTATTGGCAGTTGGTGTTCCAGGTCTTGGCCTCTTCTAATCACTGTAGTTGGTGTTGTGCAAAGTAAGTTTATAGATCTTGTGGATCTTGTCCAAATCAACCTTGATTTTGTCCAATAAATATATTTTTGGCCTAAAAAATATGTGTTTTTTTTTATAAAAAGCTTCTTTCTTGCATAAAATAGCACAGCTCAAAGGAATAGAGTTATTGTTTTTGCACAAAAAGGCTATTTTTGATAGAAAAAAGGCTGTTCGAACTTAAAAATCAGCTAGAAAGAGGAAATCTTATAGCTGTGGACCACCCGCTTGTTAAATCCACACTGGCATTGTCTTTTCCCACTCTTAAAACCTTTTTGCTATGGTTTTTTCGATCGGAAAATTTGTTGTGAGTTGTGTAGTGAGCTCAAAAACAGGTGCACTTGCAATTTTTGCATTTTTGTTCTCTTTTTAGTATGAGAAAGTGCCAAAAGACGCCAAAAGTATAGGTAAAAAAAGTAAAATTAGGCTGAAGCAGTTCAGCTTAGGCAGCTCTACACCAACAAATGTGAGACGGTTAAACTTTCAGTATTTTGCTCACAGGCCATGTTGGTTCATGAGAAAATGCCCATCTATAGCCAGCCGATTGAATCTCCCCAGCTGTCAGAATTTTTGCAATCACCCTTCTCCTACCGCTGGCTGTCCATGCAACCACAGCAACAACAGCAGGACTACCTACAAGAACAGCCAGCCAACAACGAGCTGAACATGCTGTTGCAATATCTGGAGAAGAGAAGCACCTCCCAAGTGCTAGACTCCAACGGTGAAACCCAAGCGCGAGACATTCGCTCTCCTCTGGGCACCATGCGCTTCGGCAAGAGAGACAGTGATTTCGGAAAGAGAAACCCACTCGGCACCATGCGCTTTGGTAAGAGGTCCAGCCCTCTGGGCACAATGAGGTTTGGCAAGAGAAACAACAACCAACAGTCCATTGATGATAATCAGTGATATATGTGAGAGAGAGAAAACCAAATAATGAAAATAAAATCGTGATTTATCAACCTGTTTTTTGCCATTTAAAAATGTACAATTTGCCGTATTTACTCTAATCAACGGACACTCCTAAATTCAAAAAATGTGTTTGTGGCATTGTGTTTTTGACCTATGTTCTGCTGGTGTCTTCTGAACATGTTATATACCAAAATGTAGCCTAGATTATAAGCTACATTTTGGTATATAACATGTTCAGAAGACACTAGCAGAACATAGGTCAAAAACACAATGCCACAAATACACATTTTTTGAATTTAGGGGTGCCCACTTATTAGAGTAAATACGGTAACTGCTGTACTCCAAATATTTTGAGATGGAACTGTTCGCAGTTTCGATTCCTGGTCCAAGTTTGCATATTTTTTGTGTCTTTTTTTTATTTTATGCTGTCTTTTATAATAAAAGAAAATCTGTTTTAACAGTGAATAAAGCACTCTTAGTTATTTCACAAACATTTTTCGGTATGTAATTATAAGTACTTTATGAAATCTAATCTCTCTTTTTTACAATGAAACCAGTTTTAAAAGAGACACTTTTTGGCTGAAGATCAGCTCTTTTGTTAATTTTTTTTATATCTTTTTATAAAGCATAGCTGTGGGTGGTTCTTATTTATCGTAAAATTTGGAATTGTTAAAGTGTCAGCATTTGATCTGCCTAAACTATGTTAAAAATGTGCAAATTTACGCTGGGAATCGAACCTGCGAGGTTTTTTCCGAATAAAAATATTTTGACTGTTGTGCTTGAGTCTGTTGTCTGCAGTGTTTTCATAACTAACCCTAATCCCTAACCCTAATTTCTAATCCTAACTCTAATCCCTTAAACTTACCTTAATCCTATTCCTAACCTATTAGAATTAGGGTAAGTTTAAGACTAGGGTTTGGATTAGGATTGGTTTAAGGATTAAAATTAACATTAAAATAGCCCTAATCCCTAGCCCTAATCCACTAACCTAGTCCTAATCCTTAAACTAACCCTGATCCTAATGGTAACCTATTAGGATTAGGGTTAGGTTAGTAGCTAGGGTTAGTTTCGAGTTAGCCTAACTGTTAGGTTAGGGATTAGGGTTAGTTATGAAAACAGTGGTTATTTCAGTGTTTTCAATTCCGTTCCGCCTTGGAGTCCTTTTCAACCTCTCTTTTCTGTTCAATTCAATATGGTAATAAGGGTCAAGGCTGTCGACAAAAGTTTGCTCTACATCTTTGACCTTTGATCACCAGATCAAACTTACAGAACAAAGAGATTGATAAGGACTCCAAAGTTAAATGGAATTTTAGTGGAAAATGGAATCTCAAATTTCAGATGTAAAGAGGAATTCCATTCTCTTTTTGAAAACACTAGTAGTAGTGTGCGTAAACGCCACTAACTTTTGCTTTGTCCATTGTTGGCTTATGAGCTTTTTGTCCTCTTGCAAAAAAAAACTTGTTGATCAAAGAAAGGGTAGTTTTGACGAGATATGCATGAAATCACCATGTTAGGTGAGCTGGAAAAGCAGAAATCTTGGGCAATAATAACTGGAAAGCACACCCATATATCCAGCCTTTCCATTACCACTTGTCCTCTGATTTTCCTCTTCTGAAAAGCCTTAACTTCTTGGAATAGCTTCCATTCTAGGAAGCCAACCCTAATGCAATACAAATATTTTAAAAGAGTTTTAAGTTTGGCTGATGAAAGCACCCTTAAAAAGAGGTGTTTGAGAGCTATGGGGCTTTCACTTGCGTAAGAGCCACTTCGGACGGCGATTCCTTTGAAATTGAGAAGGAAAACAACCAACATTTATTCGATGTTTTAAAAAGGGCTTATAAAAGAAGTTTTTTTTAGAGACTTGAAGCAAATTACCAAATGATATGCACCAGTTAAAACACGGTTTGTAATTTACCTCGACACATTTTCAACCTACATTACAGGGTGCTAATTTATATTAACCTTGTAAACTTGTGCTAAAAACCTGGTGCTAACTTGTATTAAGGCTTTATGGACCAATGATTTATGGTGTTGTCGAGACTCTTGTTGTCTGTTCTACGTTTCTTTTTGTTGCAAATAAAGGAAGAAAATAACAAGTGGACTCTAATGTATTATAATCCCCCCACTTGCACACAATACGCGTACCAGCCATCCTCAACCTATTTTAATACTGAAAAAAGGTAAAGCGAGTCGTTTTGGGCCGGTCCTTTGCGGTTAAGGCAGTTTTATTGCCCTTTTACCATGTTTTTCTCACTGGACTATGGCATCAAAGGTCTGAAATACATTTATTTCTTCAGAATCTTGCTCGGATTCATCTCACAGATAAGTCTGTGCGCGTATATCTCAATCTTAAGCCCGCGTCGCCCCCTTACGGGAAACGACGGGGGTTTGGGGTTGAGATGCGCACACAAACATATCTGAGACATAAATCACTTGAGAAGCAGCTCTGGATGCATGAAAATAGCATGCATGCCAGAGCTTTTTTATGCGGTAGAGCCCAGTTGACAAATCCATGTTCAAGATCTTCTCTTTTTTGAGTACCCTTCTTAGAAAGTGGCCCCTTACTTGTCTAACTCTACCTCTCAAGTCCCCTTACGGGGGCGACGGGGGCTTGGAGTTGGTATGAGTATCAGAGGGGCTTAAGCAAGACACTTGTTGGTACTACTGTATTTTATACTCCCTCAAAAATAATATACCCCTCCCCCCAAAAAAAAAATCCAAATCCAAATGGCTCAGGGAGCTAAGCCTGGAGAAGGAGGAGAACTGCCTTGGGTTTTCTAGGTATATTGGCCATATAAGAAGCATTTTTCACCATTTTTATTGGGATTAAGGGCTGTATAGGGAGGGGAAAGGACAAGTAAAGGGCCACTTTCTCTCAAAAAAGAGAAGACCTTAAAGATAGCTTTGTCAACTGGGCTCTACCTCATAGAAAAGCTTTGGCATGTATGCTGCTTTCATGCATCCAGAGCCATTTTCATGCATCCAGAGCTGCTTTTCGAGTGATTTTTCTCTCAGGTATGGGTGTTTGCGCAGTATAGTGAATGTGAGCAAAAAATCGGTCAATAATCGTGCACAAGTATTTTCGCAAATATTTATTGATCGGAAAAAAGGCGGTATTTTCTCCGTTAATTAGACATTGACAAGCCTACTCAATCCCATTAAACCTAGAGCAGAACAAAGGTTGGAGTGTACAAGTGTGTGTGCGCTTGGAATTGAAACCCAAAAAATATTTTGAGGTGAAACTACCTTTCTTATGACGTCTTCCACGTGCAAGTCATTGACTCCAACCTCACTCATCAAATACAGATGGTGATCAGCTGTGAGACAGTAGCGAGCAGGTCGCAGTCCATTTCTAAACCAACCAATACCACTATTCGCTGTGAACGACATCAGTTGTCACCTGTCCAAAATAGCGCCGACATAGCGTCCATCACTGAAGGCCATCAGAGCAGGTCCATCCCAGGGCTCCATCTGCATGGCTGCCCATCTGTAGAACTGTCTTTTTTCGGGGATCATGCTCTTCAATAGTGAAGTGTAGAGATTGAGTTTAAAAAAAGGTGAAATTTCTACTTACATCGTCTTTTTCCCAGGCCTCAGGCACCTGCAAAATTGTGAATTACATAGGCATAAAAGTGAAAAAGTGACCATAGTCATTGCAGCCTCTGGCACACTTCGACCTCCCACTCGCACCAGAAATTCGAGCACGTTGTCTACAAAGACGGTTTTAGAAGCATGCTTTAGCTATGCAAATAGGCGATAAATGAATTGTAAAAAAAAACTGACCAAAACAGCCGGAGTCAGTCATGCCTCTCTCGACCACGGGATACACCTTGTGGAGGTCATCTCCGTACTTGCTACTGCTCATCACACCCTCCCGGGCACTCATCAGGTTGATGTTGCCTCGTAGAGTATTGCTGCAATCGGGGATGGCATAAAGGACTAATTTTTGGAGATAGAAGATGAATTTTTGGGTTTCTAAGTTAATGGGTATCATTTTCAACTATTTACCAAACTTATTCTATGTTATCTCAAGAGTCAGGAGTACACCACACCGCGTAACTCAGAAATGACCGACATAATCTTTCTTCAACGTTTTAGCTTCTAAAACATGCTTAAAACATGTTTTTAAGTGGCGGTCGACACTTTTTAGCAAAAAAATTGGACTTTTTGCCTTGGGGGACCAAGGTGAACCAATTTATTTTAGGGTATCCTACCCCATTTTAGCCACTGGAGCTGGGCAAAAAGAGCCTTTATATGCATTTTATGATCAAGAGCATTGTTTGGAATCATGTCTAAGGTAAGTGAGTGTGCGCATCTCTAACTCTCAAGCCTCCTGCGCCCCTTTACGCAGGCTTGGAGTTGAGATACGCACACCCATGTACCTTAGACACCAATCACTGGAAAGTGACTGTGGATGCATGAGAGAAGCATGCATGCCAGAGTTTCTTAATGCGGTAGGCTCCAGTTAACAAAACTATGTTCAAATTCCATATTTTTTGGGTATTTAGGTATCTTTTCCCGGTGATTCAATGCTGAGGGTGGTGGCTACTACAGGGTGGGTATCATGATTCCGGTCATTTTTGGTCAACTTTTTTTTCGCCGAAAAGTGTTGAACACCACCGGGAAACGTGTTTTAAGCATTTTTGAGTGCTGAAACATCGAAAAATCGAGTAGCTATATGCAGAAATTGCTTGGAAATAGTGATGTAGACATCAACTCGAAAAAACTAGTCCTTTTTTTTCATTTAAAGCAGATCACACCAACATTTCTCCATTGTGAGCCACCATCCTGTTGGGTTGTGCCCTCTTCCAGCTGGGGAAGGTGTTGGTGGAGAACCGACCTGTAAACTATTTATTGCAGCCACTCAAACAACAATGCACTTACTGTGAACCATGGCCAAATGGGTGGTGAACTCTGGATTCATCAAGTCATCGTAGTAGTTGTACAATTGATAAGGGTTAAACTGGCCCTAAAAATGGGTTGCGCTTGTCAGTAAGCTGGGAAGTAGAAGACTTTGTTCGCTTTCCGTGTAGTCCAACAAAAAAAACCTTGCGAACTTGTTTTTCACTCGCCCAGCAGAGTTTGGTCTCATTGGATAGCCAATATGAGACTTTCAATCAAATTAGTTGAGATCTCTGGCTCATAATCAACACAGTTTCGATAAAAAGGATATCTATGGACCCGAGATCTCAACGAATTTGATTGAAAGTCTCATATTGGCTATGCAATGAGAACATACTCTCCTGAAAAACAAGTTTGCGAGGTTTCCTTGTAAGCTTTAAGTATGAGCTTATGACTAGGGTTGGCCTCCCGCGCCTTCCCGTCCCGTAATTTTTTCTAAAATCATACTAAAAAATTCCCTCCCGCAATCCTTCCCGCTAGCGACTTTACGGAAGGGAGGCCAACCCTACTTATAACGTAAGCTACCTTGTAAACAATTGTGGAAGAACTGAGGGACACAACATAGCACTCTATGGACTGCTTTTCCATACCTTAACATTGTTGCAATGTGAGAAAAGGACACTTGGCATGACGAGAACTTACCAGCAACAGTTTGTTTCCTGCAAATTTAGCTCATGTATCCCGTTGCTAAAGCAAGCTTTTGAATATATTAGCAAACCTAAGGATGTAGACACTCCGATCAAAACGCTCTTTGTCAGCTGCGTAATCGGCGGTCACAAACACCTGAAACGGTTTTATTGGACATGTTGATATGTGAGTTGTTTCTTTAAGAAGGAAAGACAGTTCATTTGTTAATTCGATGTCTACCTGACGAATACACGGCTCAGTCTTCCTAGCCTCCGCACCCAAGCACTTTGAGTTGGTTTTGAGAGGACGCCAGGAGATCACTCTCAGGTCACAACCTCTGGCCAACTCACAAAACGATTCCTTAGCCTGTTTGTAGGAGTCCAGATGCATAAAGAGAATTCCGGTAGCATATTGACCCGGGGGAGGCAGATCGATGTTGGTGTTTCTGAACAAAAGCCGTTATGTCATGGAAATTTACGCCTAGCATTACTTTTTGATCTCATCTCTGTAGAGTTTGTCAGGGATAGCAGTGAGCACACCAGCTCCATCCCCTGAGTCGTTGTCACAGCCACAAGCCCCTCGATGGGCCATTCTCTCCAACATAATACGTCCCTCTTGCAAAATCTGAAATAATTGCAGGGTTGAACTGGAAGGGTAAAACCCAAAGCTGAACATTTAACCCAAAGCTGAACATCGAAACAAAAGAGAATATTACCCCACACCAGAGCTAGAAGACGACATCAAAGACAGAGAAGAGAGCCAGAATTTTCAACCCAAAGCTAAACATCGAAACAAAATAGAAGATTACCCAAAACCAGAGCTATCTATGGCTACTAACTAACTCATTATAAAAATGTATACCGTAAAACCTCTAATAATACCCCCCCCCCAATTCAAAATCGTGTTTTTGGCATTGTGTTTTTGACCCACTTTTTCCAGGTGTCTCTCAGGCAACTTACTACTTAACTTGTAGCTTATTGTCTTAGCTACAATTTGGGTGGTAAGTTGCCTGAGAGACACCTGGGAAAAGTGGGTCAAAAACACAATGCCAAAAA
>BBSZ01011507.1:0-11481 GCA_000981365.1 Subanguina moxae | reverse complement strand
TTTGGGTAGGGCTGGGGTTTTGGGTAGGGCCGGGGTTTTGGGTAGGGCCGGGGTTTTGGGTAGGGCTGGGGTTTTGGGTAGGGCTGGGGTTTTGGGTAGGGCTGGGGTTTTGGGTAGGGCTTTAGGGGCGCCTTACCCGAAATCCCAACCCTAGCCAGAAACCCGGCCCTAACCAGAAACCCAGCCCCACCCAGGACTCTGGGGCCCACAAGCTCCAGGGCTAGCGTCGAAATGAAAATTCACCGAAGTTTAACATGACGCGTAGCACCAGGGTTGGCCACGTTCTCTTGGGTAGGATTGGGACTCCTGGTAGGATTCGGCGCCTGGCTAGGATTGGGTTTCTGGGTAGGGCTATGTTTCTGGCTAGGGTTGGGATTATGGGTTAAGGCGTCCCTAAAGCCCTACCCAAAAACCCCAGCCCTACCCAAAAACCCCAGCCCTACCCAAATCCCAGCCCTACCCAAATCCCAGCCCTACCCAAAACCTCAACCCCCCCCCAACCCTGACACCGCTACCAGGGGCTCGACCCTGATGCCGGCATTAGGGTGAAACAAAAATTCTAGCACACTCCGCTAACAAAAAGTTTTTTTTATTGCAAAGAATATATCCAAATCGAACAAGTTCAAAATGCTGGGTTTGAGAAGAAACAGCAATGGTTAGAGAAGGCTTTTCTCTTTTGGAAATATTTTGTTGATATTATTATTGTTATATTATTCATGTTATTTTTACTAACTGCATCTATTCGTAGTCTTTTTGCAGGTTATTGTCTGTAAAATAAAGTGGACTCAAAAAACCTTTTTGTTGATTCCCCAATACACAATACTTTAAAGGCATTTGGCGATGTTTTGTCCCGGCGATGTTATGGCCGGCGGTGTTATGGCCGGCGGTGTTTTATCCGCGGCGATATTTCGGCGCGGCGATATTTCGGCGCGGCGTTATTTTGTCACGTACCGGATGGTATATGTATTTTGTGGCAGTTACATTAAGGGGGTAGGTATAATACAGTAGATTCAAATTATGATGTCTGTACTTAGCGAAATGCTTTAAAAACAGGAGCCAAAATTAACAGTAACGTAGGTGGGGATTCAAACAGACCAAATCACTCCACTAAATTTACCTAATCTAGACTGGCCAAACAAATAAAGTAACAAACCGCTCAAGATCCAATATACATCTCTATACATCCAGTCCAAAACTACGGAATAACCACAGAGAAGATAGAGAAGAAGGAGGAAGAAAAGCAAACATTGCAAATGAATTGCTCACTACAATAGGTATAAAACCTCTTTTCACCAAAGGATCAAGCAAAAATCTGTGTTTACAAACTTATTGCATAAAAGAGGCATGCAACAGCAATTAAACACCACCTATGCATCAGAACGCTAGGAAAACAGGAGCACACAACTTTTCACATCCACTTCTCTCACCAAAAGAGGGGAAAAGGATGAGTGACCAGTCATATAGCCTATAAAATAAGCAGCCACCATTATTTGCACGTCCAATGGCAGCAGATTAGCAGAGTGGCGTTTGAAATTCTCCTCTAGTGGGAGATACACATAAAAAAAGATTAGCCCTGTTTTTTTTTTTGCTACTTCCTAACATCACACCTGTTTTTTAAAAGGGTATAGTCGAACCTGGATAAGCCGACACCCCTAAATTCAAAAAAATGTGTTTGTGTCATTGTGTTTTTGACCTATGTTTTGCTGGTGTCTTCTGAGCATGTTATATGCCAAAACGTAGCCTAGAATCTAAGCTAAATTTTGATTGTTATAACGAAAAAGTGGGTAGCCAAACAAATGCGCCATGCATGCTACTTATAACGCATATAACACCGTTTGGTATATGAGATGTTATACGAGACGGCATATAACACCTCCTCCTCTCAGAATTTTTGAGGCATCTCAATCTCGCATAGCCCTGAATATGGACATCTCAATATCATAGTAGTCCTAGATAACGAGGGAGCGGATTCGAACTTGCGACTGCGCCAATTGTTGTAACGAAAAAGTGGACAGCCAGACCACTGAGCCACGCATGCTACTAATAACGCACATAACACCGTCTGTTATAACAGACAGCATATAACATTAATATAAAGATGCCCAGAAGACACTAGCAGAGCATAGGTCAAAAACACAATGCCACAAACACATTTTTTTGAATTTAGGGGTGTCGGCTTATCCACGTTTGACTGTACTGGTAAAAAAATCAGGTCAGAACACAGATTCTTCGTTTTTTCGACGGCTACTGGACAAAACATGTAAAAATTAGGATTCTACTGGGTTATACTTCCCCCCCCCCCCTAATACAGTTGTACGAAAAATGAAATTTTGTGAAATTGAAACACAAAAATAGACAAGAAAAGTTTTTGGGGCTGTACAACATTTGATAAGGCGCATTTTGGTAAATGCGACATTTGGTGAGAACACGACAGGCCCTACCCCTTGATTCAAAATTGTGTTCCTGGCATTCTGTTTTCTCCCATTTTTCCCAGATGACTCGCAGGCAATTTACCAACCAAATTTTAGCTTATTTTCTCAGCTACAATTTGGGCGGTAAATCGCCTGAGAGCCATCTGCAAAAAATGACGAGAAAACAGAATGCCAAGAACACGATTTTGAATCAAGGGGGTAGGGCCTGTCATGTTCTTACCAAATGTCGCATTTACCAAAATGCGCCTTGCCAAATGTTGTACAGCCGTTCTTGGCACAAAAAAATTGCCGCATTGAAAGAGTACTCTAAAAATATCACAAGCAAAATACATACTTAAACCCCAATTATATAATTTCTCCTTACAACTACAGCTTGCATTGAATTTCATCACTAGCGACAGCCATTTAGGTGACCTTGATGGTGGCACACAAACCAATTGTCTTTCTTCTCAACTGTGCACCCCAATTAGGTCAATGATCCACTCCAAAAGGGAGTGGAATTTGCAACCTTGCCTGAGTGCCGCAAGCAAGAAAAGTCAAGTGATACCTTGCACACACTGTCTTGTTCAGCTGCTTTGACGGAAGAAATCAATCGTTGAAATGCCTCTTCTCAATAAACCAATGGAGAACTTGAACCAGAGCTTGAAAAGGAAACTAATTCCATGAGGCGATAATTAGGTCAACTCACCAACAAAAGCTCCTAAGGAGGGAAACGAGTGCTCCCCCACCCAACAAATCGAAGCAAGGCTGAGGAGAAACATCCAACCTAGAGCATTGTTCTCTTCAGCACAAATTATTTCCGCTATAATTTTCAGAGTGGCGAAAAAGCGACGATGCTCACCTCATCAAAACAATCCACTTTTTGTATGTATTTGCAGACTTTCCCCTACAAGGGGCTGTTCGGTGGATGCCTCTCCGACCGGACCATCTCTGTTTTTACAGCATTTATGTTGCTGACTTGTTGGGGATTGCTGTCCAAATTATTACGCACATTGTTGAAATGAGCGCATGCACAACTAATACTATTATTGCGTAAATGAAAGATCATTTTTACATTCCTGTATTTGAGTTTTTTTTTCATTAATCTGGTCAGGAATCCGCTTGTTAATGTTTTGGCATATAAAAGAGGAATAAAATTTAATGTATAGTGGATAAAAATAGCTTTTCGTCTAGCAGAAAATAAGGCCAAATTACAGAATACGCCACCCACTCGATTAAAGAATACGCCACCCAATATTTTTCCGCATATTTTCAATTTTTTTTTTGCAAAAGTTCTAAAATCGATATTTTGGACTTTAAAAGACTTAATAGGACTATCAGTGACACCGCACCACGTGACTTGAGAATATGTAGACATACAATGAGAAGAGACGACCAAAATGAAATTTTTATTCGACTATTGATTAAAAACACCAAATGACCAATAAAATAAAGAATTTAAGCATAGTTATTGCACACGTGCACGAAATATCATATACAGTCCCAAAAATTGATCAACTCGTACACCATTATCACAGTGAAGACCGGCTGCTCTTGGAATCTTCATTCTGAATATAGAAATCAATAAATCATTGAAAAATACAGCCCATTCTCGCCATAGTATACACCCGCGCGATGGAATAAACCTGAGCTGTTCACTTTAGTAAGAAGTGATTCTCAATTTACCTCACCATAGTAAACAGCTCGCCTTATTATATCCAGGCCAAAAGTTTGCATACAATGGAGGGAATCGACTATAAGTGATTAAAATACCTGAGCAGGAGGGTTCCTTTTTTCTTGCACATCTTCAGAAGTATTTGAAGTTTCAAAGTGGTAGAGCTAAAACCATTTAATAAAAGGAGTTGAAAAATCAAACAATTTACAAATGAACCTGGTAAGCAAGGAAAGTTGCCTCGTGCCACAGAATGTGCTCCTAAATATAAATTGCACTTGGACAGCCAAAACCTATAACTCAAAAATAACCTGGTACTCCTTATCACCTCCAATAATGACATCTCCACATTCATAGCACAAGCGTTTAGTAATTTCGGCATCTCTGACACGAACATTCTGAGAAGTGAGGATATATCAGGGCAAATGTTTAAAATTTAAAAGATTACATCGTATCTCCTTTGGGCCGAAATAAATCTTCTATTGGTAGAAGATGAACCATCGGCTTCATTGTCTTGGTGATCTGCCATTTGTGGAGGCTTAAAAAACGGAAAGATAGAGAAATTAATCCACAAAATCAAAAAAAACAAACAGCGCGACGCAAAGTAAGGAATGAGGAGGAAACACGATATATTAAACTAGGCGTTTGTCTTAATCTTTATACAAACAATTAAACAATAAACAATCTCCATGCCATCATGATTAGATATTCAACTGGCAATCGTAACATGACTCTGATCTCGTTGCTTCCTTTCCTCAGCACTCTTGTGAAAATAGCGAAAACTACTAAAAACCGAAGAAAATATAGTACTGTAGTAAACAAAAAATATTCATGAAAGTGTTTTACCGAACAGCAGCATCATGTTGTGGATCATGAGAACCAAGCCCTTGAAATTTAAAGATCTTATGTTTGGAAAAAGGATGAAACAATACCTTTTGACACCACGTATGCTTCAAATTCAGGATACACCCAGCGCTTGACATCATACGCTACATCAGGCGTTGGCATTGCGAATTCACTAAAAGCAAAACGTTATTAAAATCTTAAATCCAAAGCCAACTAAACTCACGTAATCCAATAAACGGCAGGTATCAGACCACCTACTAAAGCGAAATGAATTTTAAAAAACGCTTTCTTTGCAAACTTTTTGTCGGTGAAAATGAAGTCCCTGTGCTTCAAAAACTTCACTACAGAGCAATACACAGGAGACAAACGCATCTTGCTAAAATTAGAGAATGTTTAGCATTATTCGACTGTTCTCCACTTTCACAATTCATAAAGACTAATGAAATTCACGATTTTGCAAGACTGGAGTTGTGAAATGGTTCGTAGCTCGGCTCGTAGCTCGAAATTTTCGAGCCGAACGCCCGGCTCCATAACTCCAGAAATGTGCATTTTTCGGTTTCGATTTCGCTACCGTCTCTTACTCTTCGCATATCCTTACTTTAATTTCAGTTTTTTGGACTATTAAAATTATTAAAGAGAATAGGGTAATCAAGTTTAAGCAATTTGACGGGATAAATGAGTAATTTGACGGGGAATTTCAATCTGAGCCATTTTCCTCAGCCTGGTGTTTTGCAAAATGCCAGAGAATATTCGTTCAAAGACAAGCGGCAATACAAAATCACAAATGAAGTGAATTAGACCTATCCCACCTTTTTTATCATAACTATTTTTTTCCTTTGTTCACACACCAATTTTAATTTGTCTACTTGCACCCATTTCTCTATTTTTTTCTTTATTTAACAGGGGATGTGTAGCCTTCGCCTTCTTCCAAAAGCTGATGCACTAAGAAGTGTAAAAAAAAGAAGTGAGCAAAGGAAGTCCCTCTCAGACAGTTGTTAAAATAAGACTTTATCTTCCAAAAATTATGCATTGGCTAGCTGAGACTTTTGCACCCTATGTCCAACATTTTTTGACCACTCAATGAGACTGAAAAATGCCAGCTTTTGTGCGCATTTCACTATTTTTGAAGTGATTCTTATTAGCAGTTTGAAGTTTACTGTATCTTCCACAACCTATAAGCACAATGTGATTGGCTATGGAAGGAGTGTTGTAGTTTCTGGGAGGCAGCTTGATAGTTGTCAAGCCGCTGGTATCACCTTTTTGTCCTGTTATCTTTTATAAAAACGATATTTTAGGCAGGCCAGGAGATTGCAATCCAGAAATATGTGCTGGTGTTGGGCGATATGTTTGTGAAAGCAGGTGCATGTTTTTGCTCTATTACTGGCTTTTCATTGATTTATAACCTGAAGATTGTAGATACACCAGATTTTGGGATGGAAAAGAGAAGGTTGATCGGACCCAGAAAAGCTGTCAATGTATTCACGAGTCGATATGTGGATTGTTTGGAGTTGCTTTCTATGGCTGCAGGAGTTATTCGGCGCTCAGTCCATTCGCTCAGACTATCATCAGAAAGTGGACTCTATCAAGGAAAGAAAGGCGATCTAGGTAGATGTTTTAAATTTCATGCAAACATCTTTAAAGGTTCAAACTTTGAGATATCAATCACGATTGAGTATGTTGCCTCTCTCGCCACTAAATCGCTCCAGAAATGGTCAATACAATGTGGTCAACAGCAGCAGAAGAGTATGGAGCAATTCAGCGCCACTATATTCTGACAGAGACAGACACAACCAATTGCTGTTAATGGCTAATACTAGGTTTTGTTGCAGGACGTCCGTCAAAGCTCTTCCTTTGGCCGAAGCAGTAACTACATCTGGCACGAATTTGGAGATTAATTATTTAAGGACATTGTTTTTGCTTGTCATTATTGTCGGTTACGTTCGAAAAATTCTTGGCCTATAATGAGGTATTCGCCAAGTCCTGTTTGTGTAATAATATATGGTTAATTCTCTTTATGTGTTTTCCCCACTGTAAATGTACGTTATGGGGACAGTGCGGCGTAAAAAAGAGCCGATTATTGTAGTGCTGTCACTTGTATGCAATAAACAGAATTTTAAGAAATCATTCAAAGTTCAAGGCAACGTCTTTTGTTGTCCAATTATCCTCACTTCTTATTTGGAGGCTTTTTCAGGTTTTACAATTTTTCAGCAATTAATCTCATACAAATAATAGAGAATATGCTACAGATCATTCTATACAGAGTAACTGGTTGTTACAAAAATTGCTTAAAAAGAAAAAGACTAAAACTACTCAGAAAAGATAGAGAAGGCTATTATGTGGGAATAATTTCACTTCTGGTAGGTTAGTAAAGCCAAGAATTGTTTAATTACAAGGAAGATTGTGATTATTTGTTTGCATTCAAAGATCCTTTCCCATTAAAATGATCTCATCTACCAAAAAGTCGAGATCTGCTTCAGTAATTGCTTGGTTGGAGATGCTAAAAGTAAAAATGGAGAAAAATAAGGCAGGACATGCATTACATCATGCGAAAGAAGTTGGGTCTGTGCTTGTCCATGTCTGGCTGGTAGCCCACCATTGTTGTGCCCTTCTCCATCATTTTCTGTTTTATTTTGGGTGCGACCTTCTCCAGTCGAGCAGCTTTTTCTTTGGGATCTAGCTGGCGCAGACTTGGCGGCACATACCAGAAGCATACGTTCAAATATTCAGGCTAGAACAAATTTAGAAATGTTTTTTATGCACTCAGGCTTCTAGGCTCAACCTGTGCAATGACCATTTCGTATCCCTCAGTGTTTTTGATTTTCTGTGTAAAGTATTGGGTCAATTGCATGAGTCGATTCACCTAAATACTTTTCTATAGACTTTTAATGCATTAAAAAGATTAATAAATTACCTGCCGACGATAACCTTCCATCCCCCAAAATTTAATAAATTTATTTTTGACTGATTACTTGTCAATATACAGGCTGACTTAAGTAATCCGCCCATTCGGCTAAAGTACACTAGTCCGCATAGTTCAAAAATGATTCCTAACTCATTTTTACAATGGTTCAGCACTCAAAACATGCTTAAAATATATTTTTAAGTGGCGCTCGACACTTTTCGGCGAAAAAAAATTTGACCAAAAATGACCGGAATCATGATACTCACCCTGTAGTAGCCACTACCCTCAGCATTGAATCACCGGGAAAGGGTACCTAAATACCCAAAAAAAAAGGATTTGAACATAGTTTTGTTAATTGGGGCCTACCGCATAAAGAAACTCTGGTTATGGCATGCTTTTTTCATGCATCTAGAGTCACTTTCCAATGATTTGTGTCTCAGGTATGTGGGTGAGCGCATCTCTAACTCTCAAGCCCCCTTCCGGGGGCGCAGGAGGCTTGAGAGTTAGAGATGCGCACACCCACATACCTTAGACATGATTCCGAGCAATGATCTTGATCATAAAATGCATATAAAAGCTTTTTTGCCTAGCTCCAGTGACCAAAATGGGGTAGAATACCCTAAAACAAAGTGGTTTACCTTGCCCCCCCCCCAAAGTAAAAAGTCAAATGTTTTTGCTAAAAAGCTCATTTTTGAGCTATGCGGTATAGTGTACTCCTGCCGCCCATTCCCTTTTCACCATAATTTTTTCGGTGTCAGTGCTTTTCATCCCACTTGTTTAATTAAATAGGGTGTATGTTCTTCAAAATAAATAAGCTATTGATGTATGAGGTTGTCGGAGTGGGCCAGCCTATCTGGCATTTGAAGAAGTTATGATGAAAAGAAATAAGTGCTTGTTGGAGCGCCTTGCAATATCAACCTTTGAGCGCCACATCAGCCATAGTTTGAAGATGTCATTGTGTCTTCCTAAAGCAAATATTGTATCATCGTCTTTTTATTTAGATTGCTGGTTGGATTTTTCGTTTGTTTCATTTGTATTTATGGTCAGTTGAGCCTTCTAAATATTACCACATTGCATAGCCTTGTCTCCAGTGTCAAAACTGCAATCGTAAGGCTTGTCTTGTTGAAAGAGATAGTCTGCAGACTGTTGGTTGGTTTGGAAGAGAAGACCCTATTATAGGTTTATTAGGCGAAATAATATAAAAAAAACGTGCCGGAAAAGAGCGACACTTGATGGTATGTTGTTTTCCGTGTTTTTTTAGGCTCATTTGCTAGCTTAAACGAACAAAAATATGCCACACCTCATGTCGAATAAAACAAGCGCTGCACTGAAGTAGAGCACCCATCAACCTAACATACTGCCACTACTTAAACACCACTAAATCAACCTATACATACTTGTGTGGATTCCAGGTGACTGACTGCGCTCGCTCAATCCCCACCAATCTGTGACGATGTTCAGGACTTAGAAGCAGACCTCCTCCCCATGCAGCCTGTTAAAAATTAGGTGTGAAAGCTGGATCATCAAAGAGCTGGCCAACAACAACTTACATCCACATGCATCCACACCTTGTGTCGTTGGCAAATTTCCGAAATCTGTGGAAGTGGGTCTTGAAATTTATAGAACAGGTTAAACAAGCCAAACAGTCAATTTAAACATACCCCAAGCACCATACACAGTCGTTCCAGCTGTTGCACACACAAAGAATGGATAAAGTCCTGTAAATTGTGCAAAAGTTTTTCAAAGACTTGGAATTATAATTTGACTACAACAGACACTCTCTATAGCGTCCAGCTCAATATTGCATCCAGCTGACATCATCAATAAAACCGCCGCGCTATATTGCGTCAGCCCCAAAAGTATTCCAAAATTATGAAATCTAACAAAAAACGACTCTACTGTATTATACCCTCTCCTCTTAAAATGTGGCTGCAGATTCCGAAAAAAATGAGAAAAGCTGAGAAAAGACTTCGGGCATCCAGTCAATTAATTCTCGGGCGCGCGCAGTTTCTTTATGCAGTAGGTCCCAGCAATCAAAAGTTGTTCAATTACTCTTTTTTGCTTGGGTAGCCAAAGTTTATAGTAGAGTAGCACTGAAATTTTTTACCTTCACTTTTGCACCGAATAATCTTCTGTTCTAAAGCCTCAGGAATCATTCTACCGACGTTGTCCGTTGGAATAATAAAACAGTTGTCTGTGCCAATCCCCAACACAGCGGCTGGAATATGTATCAGATTGTTGAATGTGAAAGCTGCATGTATAACGCATACCTGCCGACTTAATGGAATAGTGACTCTAAAAGTTCAAAATAACTTTCCAAAAATGTCATTTAATGGCTTTTGTGTGACTCAACCCGTCAGACTTGTGATTTAACTCGCCAAATTTTAAAACTCGGTTACCGTATTTTTTCTAGTAATTATTATCTAGCCCTGGATATCTTCTTCCCAATGAGGTATTGACTGACTCGATATTGTTGGAAATAATTAGATAAAAAGATCTTTGAATGAGGTAAGCGATACTACTTTACAATGAAAATTTTCTCTAGTCTTTTCTAACAACATGAAGGCTGTCAATACCTCATTAGAAATAGGAGATCCGGGGCGACATGATGAAAAATATATACAGTCGAATTTCGATAAGCCGTCACGCCTGGGGGCTGACCAAGGTGACGTGTTGTCGAGGCTGACGAGTTATCGCGTGTAGGCTTTGTTAAGTTAAAATATTCATCGTTATCTAGTGAAAGCTTTATTTGAACAATTTCCACAAATTTCAAATGCTTACCTTCACAAGCTCACCGCTCACCCGAGGATTCAGACTCCCGACTTTTTTAATCGATAGGATGAGCACTTCTTCCATCGTTATGCATTGCTGGCTTGAGTCGAGTTCACTATGTACTGCCACCTTCTTTGATCTCCTTCAAAATTGCATCCTTGTCCTTGACAGTCCCATTGAGTGCTGTGCGTGGAATCTTGAACTGCTTGGCTAAAACGGACTTGTTATTGTTTGATGCAGCTACCTCGATCATCGCTCTCTTGAATTCCAGTGTCCATTTTGTTTTCACTTCGCCATCTATAAAAAGAAAATGAGACGACACACAAAAACACAAAAAATGACGACGAAACGCAAACAGAAAGAAAACAGGATGGATAGAAATTTATTCTTTTTCGGTGATTGACCAAGAATGACGGGTTATCGAGGGCATGATTAGTGGGATTTATTTGCCGGCCAACCAAATCAGGCTTGGGGTGACGAGTTATCAAAGTTCGACTGTATATAAAAAATAGTTGAAAAACATCTGAAATAGTCAAGCTTTAACAATTTGACGGAAGAACTAAAAAATTAATTTGGCGGAGATTTAAATTTAAGGCTCATTTAATTCACATACATCTTCAGAAGTGAAAGCACACAATGTTGGGACAGAAGTCATGCCCTAAAAATAAATACCGTATTTCCTCTAATAGCTCCCCCCCCCCCCTAATTCAAAATCGTGTTTTTGGCATTGTGTTTTTGACCCACTTTTTCCAAGTGTCTCTCAGGCAGCTTACCACCCAAATTGTAGCTAAGACAATAAGCTACAAGTTAAGTAGTAAGTTGCCTGAGAGACACCTGGAAAAAGTGGGTCAAAAACACAATGCCAAAAACACGATTTT
>BBSZ01011505.1:0-11648 GCA_000981365.1 Subanguina moxae | reverse complement strand
GGTGGCGAGTTGGGATGGTGGCGAGTTGGGGGTGGCGAGTTGGGATGGTGGCGAGTTGGGGGTGGCGAGTTGGGATGGTGGCGAGTTGGGGGTGGCGAGTTGGAAAGGTGGCGAGTTGGGTTTTTACCATTCTTTGCCCTTTCTGTTCAAAACGCCAACTTATTCAAAACACGTCCGCCCTGGGGAGATAAGCCATGTTTTATTGCATTAATAAAAATTTTTAAAAGTTTGAAAATTTTAGTTGATGAACCTACTATCGAACAAAATAAAGAAGAGCAAGGTAAAAAGAAAGATGCTTCTAAAGAGGAGGAAAGCGAAGAGGGGGAAATTGGCACAAGTGGTAAGCTTTACATATGTTAAAAATATAATAGAAATACATTATAGGACGAAAGCGAACGAAATCAAAGAATAAAAAGTCGACTGGAGATGATAATAAAGATGAATCTGACCAAAAATCTTCCACCAAAAAACAAAAGAAAAAATAAAAGTTACAAACTGCTTTGGTACAGCCACTCCTATACTTCCGCGAAACACGTTACGCGAAATAAATTTAAATGGTATTTTTAACTACAATAAAAATTAACAATTTTTATTGTAGTTTTTAGATATCTTGTGCTCAAAATGATCAGGACAATCTGGCGAACATTTTGGTAGTAAGAGCTCTTAGAGATACTTTTAAATAGTCTGGAAGAAACGTAAGATGGCCTAAATTCCAAACCTTTTAAAAGTATCTCTAAGAGCTCTTATTAGAAAAGTGTTCGCCAGATTCTGCTGATTATTTTGAGTACAAGATGTCTAAAAACCACAATAAAAATTGTTGATTTTAAACCATTAAAAAACCATTTAAATTTGTTTCGCGTAACGTGTTTCACGGAAGTATAGAGGAGGCTTATCAAAAACAGAAAAATACCTTCCAGCTGCACTCCGAGTCTTTGAAAAACGACCTGGAGGCACTCCGGTACGAGGGGCATGCTCATGGGAGTGATTTTGAATTTTAAAAAGGCGGTTATTAGGCAATGAAATATTTCTGCGCTTATTTCTTAATAATGTGTCTTCACTGCAGTATCATTCTTCTTCTGAGGCTTCTTTCGAGTTCCGTGTAGAAAATATTGTAGAGGGCGCGACGAGGTGAAGCAAAAACTAACTAAAAGTAGGTGTAATGTCCTGTTAGGAATATTATTTGTTTAAATTCCCGAGTGAAATTGTGCTGTAATTAGTGAATCGATGTTGTATTAGTCAGTGTGCTGGGAAATAAAGAAAGCGAATAGTCGGTCTTTCGTTCTGTCCAAGGTACATTTCGTGTGGGTATCGCTCGTGTGTAAATTTACGAGGGGATACACGCATTATAATTACAGTAATCAAATAAGTTCACTGAAAAGTCTGGCTAATCTTATGCCCATTTCTTCAATCATTCTGGTTTGTCTCATGTTTAGTGTGCTTCTGACTGTTCATTCGTGTTTAGAGTAGTTAGTTTACCTTATGAAGTAATTAACTGCACAATTATCAAAAAATGGAAAAAAAACCTACTTGAAAATGAAGAAATTTTAGCTAAGAGCTGAATGTTCTTGTAATTTTTATTAGCTTCCAAACTTCGCATAGCTCTTCGTTTCCCATCAAAATATGCAAGGTAAATTGACTACCCTAAACACAATTGAACAGTCAGAAGCACACTAAACATGAAACAAACACCTACTTTTAGTTAGTTTTTGCTTCTTCATCAAACTTTCTACGCAGAACTTCAAAGAAGACTCGGAAGAAAGATAATTCTACACTCAAGACACACAATTATTAAGAAATAAGCACAAAAATTTAAGCATGTCCCTTTGACCAACATTTTGGTACTTACCCTTTATAGCGACCACCTTTGTAAATTAACTTTACACTCATTTTCTGAATCTATACATATTTTTTTAAAAAACTAACATGTAGCCATCATGAATTTTATCGGAATCTGTGAAATGCAAAATCGAACAATTACGGTAGGAAAAAAGATGGATGTATAATGGATACATATGAAAATTTGGTCGCTATAAAGGGTAAGTAGCAACAATTTTTAGCTCATTTAAGGCCGATGTAAATTATAGTAACGTGTTAGGCATATTCTATGTGTCCACTTTTTAACTTGGGTAATGGCTTGAAATCGAAACTTAGAATTTCAAGAACGACCCACCAAGAGTAGATTTTTGGTTCAAATTCGACTCGAATGACACCTAGACTTGGTATATCGTCTCTTTTCTGTTTTTTATTCAATATTTTTGGTCATTTTTTTAAACATCCTCAAAAGCTTTATTGGAAATTAAAGTGGGATTGGTTTGCTATTTCACTATTACTGCTTCTTAATTTTAGATCAGCTGGTCTTTTTCTCGCCTCCACATTTTGTTTCTGTGTCCATAAATTTGTCAAATTTTATTTATTTTTCAAACAGACAATTTCTTTTTTGTCATTTTTATTATTTTTTGGAGAAAACACGTAAGTAAGACAAAATTTTCTCAGTCTTCTATTAAGTTATCATTTTCTGTGAAGCATGCAAAAAAGCCAGTAATTCAAGCTAATGGCATAGCACAAACGTTGGAGTCATTTTTAATAGCTTTAGTCTTTTGAATCGTTTCGAATCATCTTTTGACTTTTGTGAGTAATTGACAGCAAGTGATATCTTATTCGAAACCTAATAAATTTTCCTCTTAGGAAAACTTAAATTTTTAAAAACATTATTGAAAAAATTTAAAAACAAATAAAGCCTGAAAAAATTGGAGCACATGCAGGCAATTTCGATGCAGAAAAGTACGATACAGTAAAACCTCGATATAAAGAACATTCTGGGCACCAGTCAAAATGTTCGTTATATTGAGAGTTCGTTATATCGAGGGTCCGGTTCCTTATGTTTTAGTCAAAACCAACCAAATCGTGCCCCGGGTTTCGTTATATCAGGGTTTTACTGTATGTGGATAGTAAGGTTGGCCTCCCGCGCCCTCTCGTCCCGTAGTTTTTACTAAAATCATACTAAAAAAACAACACTAAAAAATCCCTCCCGTCATCCCTTCCGCTTTAATTTTATCCCTTGCGCTCATGATTTCACGGGAAGGAGGCAAACCCTAGTGTATAGAATAAATACCAGCCTTTTAAGATTATTTTCTTCGGCGCATAATCCTGTTTATAAAAAAATTAATCGGTTATTGATTTCTCTTTAATGTAATTGTTCTCATAGTCTGATAATAGTACTGTGTTATAACTGTACTGTATTATAAGGTGATTCTGTCTTTTGCTACGCAACATTTTTGCTCAAAAATTTTACACTGGTCTTCTCTACGCCGTACTATCTTCTATCATTTGCTTTGATTGTTTAAATGTATGTGGCGCAGGTAAATAAAAAGGTGTTGGTAGAAGTCAATTTGATCAAATAGTCAAACCATTTTTTGTTCTCATGGAAGAATGAGGCATAAATCTCGATAAATTTTTGGAAGAGCGAGATAATACAACAAAAATATAAAAAATTAGTTGCACTTAAGTTTGCGGTCACAAAAGTAGTAATTTTTAGATACAAAAACTAATTTTGAGGTCGGAAAAAGTATGTCCAATGTCAAAGACTTACCATTATCGATTTATTTGAAACATTTTTCGCAATACAATTTTGCAAGAGCAGCAAAATACCTTGTCTGTTTGGCTAAATTTGACTAAGTTTTATTGAAAACTGGTGTTGACTATCAATAACACAACTGTAGATATCAATCAACTGGTCGAGTTTGTTTTAAAACGTCAAAAGGAATCCCCAGCAACCAGCAAATCAAATATAGTAAAATAGACAAGAAAAGTTTTGCTGTTTTTGAGATTCATCTCTGTGGAATTCAATATAAAAAAATTGGATTTTTTTGTATTACTGTAGTTTTTATAGTTCTATCTATGCAGTTTGTTTGGTCTTTGGGTACTTCTCTAGTTCCTTTCGGCTGTACGCCAACTCGTAACTTCGCAGCTCGCAACGCACGAGGCTCGAAAATTTGCTATCTTGTAAAAGTCTTATCTTGAAAAATTACGAATGCGAAAACTTTTGTCTCGCAACCTTTTCGACTTGTAAAATAATGTTTTGATTTATTGCCAAAGTGTTTTTAAAAGTCAGAAGCAGAATGAGAAAAATGATCATGCAGAATCCATAATCAAATCAAAATCAGAATCAAAGTGATTCTGATTCTGACTTTGAAAATTTTGACTCTCACATCCTTTCCATTCCATATTAAACGCTATTGTACGAAATGACATTTACGAGTTGACAAGATGCTAATCATGTGTTTTACTATTTTCAAATTTTACGAGATAGCAAACTTTTGAGCCTCGTGCGTTGCGGGCTGACAAGTTACGAGTTGGCGCACAGCCGTTTCTTTCACCCTACTTTCATATTTTCAAAAATGGCCCTAAATCACATTGTGAACTACTCTTTTTCTACTAAACACGATAAAAGAGACATTTTTAGACAGTTTCTGAACTAAAAATTTCACTTTTTCTCAGAAGACTTCACCCTACATCCCTCAAAGTTAAAAGGCCTTTTCAGGATATTTTTATGTCATCTTTAACCTTTAATGTAAAATGTAAATTTAATGTAAAAATCATGCCACATGATGCCAAATGATCAATAAACGATAATTATGAAATAATAATTTTTGAGACGGTTATGTTCCAGTAGCGCCAAAAATTATTTTTAATCATTGTAATCTCAGCACTATGCCACATTGTTTTGTAATTTACACTAATTTAAGATAACAAATAATTTACTAGTATATGTATTGAGACAAAAAAAAACGCATCAAAAATCATCACTTTTTAGTCTGCCGTCTTTTGACGGTTCAAAATATTAATTTGATTGATGTGATTAATAGCATGGTATTTGAACAGTACAAAGATGTTCATTTAAAAGCTTTTGAAGACATTTTAAGAAAAAAAATTGTGACAAAAAAAACAACAGGGGGGACCAAGGCATATTTTTTTGACGTACCCTCGAACACCCTTCTGTATCCACCGAATTTCAGGGTAATTGAAAATTCGCAAGATATTGCTAAAACTAGTCAAGAAACTAGAAATGCCTTTCTACGCAGGTGTTTGTTTCTTTAATAAATCTCTCTAACTCACTTCCTTACTTATTTTAGTCGCTATGGGACATAAGGTTGGAATATACGAAAGCTGGAGCAATTGTGAAAAAATGGTTAAAGGCTTCAAGGGTGCTCGCTACAAGAAGTTTAGCACCAAGAAAGAAGCTCAGAAATTCATTGATGAGCACAAAACAAGTAATTTTTTTGGTTTATATGCTTATTATCCAAATGCTCCAAAAATATTTATGTAGTTGATAAAAGAAATTATCGTTTAGTTTCGTTGAATTTAGTCACCATGCAAGCAGCAACTTTGGATCATAATACTTCTCCCAGTTTCTCGGCTAGCTCCATAAATTTCAAAGCAGATATTAAAGAAACAAGCGGGATCCATGGCACAAAAAGAAAGCATGATGATATAACACAAGAAAATAATTTGTTAACGAATGTGCAAGTAGTTGGTAGTAGCGTTTCGGCATCGCACAATTCTGACTCGTAAGTTTTTTCCTTTAACACTTAGAACACTTAGATCGTAGCTGAAGAAAATGAGTTTTGATCTTCTCCCATTTTGTTTGACTTAAAACAGATGAAATTATTTCCCTCATGGTAACTAAGACTCTTTCAGTGACTTCTACCTTTTGTCAAGATCTTCCTTCTAATATCAACTTTTAAGAATACCACGTTTTAGTAGCATCAGCAATGTCTCTGATGTGAATGTGGCTAATATTCCGATTGTCTATACCGATGGGGCTTGTAGTAATAATGGAAAGCATAAGGGCCGGAATGCACCTAAGGTTTACTTCATGACAGATTCGTTTTTGATTAAGTTGCAATAAAGATACAATATTAGGCTGGTTATGGAGTTTTCTGGGGCGATGGGCATCCAGGTTTGTTGTATTTTTAGTTCAACTGTTTCTATTTTAAATTATCTCTTTTTTTTTTGGCAGACAATACATCAGCGCCAGTGGAAGGTGCGCCTACTAACAATCGGGCCGAATATACCGCTGTAATCGTTGCTTTGCAGCAGGTATGCTCTATTGGAGCTCTAAAAATATCCAAAAATATTCATTTTAGGCTATTCGTAAAAGCTTTCCCCGTGTCATTATTAGGACTGATAGCATGCTGTAAGGTTTACTTATAGAACCCACATTACCATTGCGTGCTTGACTGCAGGTTCTAGTTTGATAAACTCGCTGACTATGTGGCGCAATGCTTGGAAACGGAATAATTGGAGAAAAAAGGACGGGACTGCTGTGCTGTATGTTTGTTTGGGTTGGTATGACTATTTTCGAAAATATTCTTTAGGAACGTGGACCTGCTAAAGCAACTTGACAGCTTGTTAGGAAACATTCAAGTAACATTTGAGCATGTTAAGGCGCATGTTGGGATTCATGGAAATGAAATGGCGGTGTGTCTTTATTTTTGCTTTTAATGATTATGCGTAGATTTAATCGGTTCTATGTTTGGTTCAGGATGAGCTCGCTCGTCGAGGTGCCATGCTGTATGGAAAAAATTGCTGAAGAAATAAATGTTTTAGAATTTTTCTAATGCAAATGAAGTTTTTGTTTATCTCTTGTTGCCGCTCGTCCGCCTCAATAAAACTCGAATGTGAAAGTGCGGTTCTACATTAAAAAAAATTCCGACCCTAAATTTGAATCCAGGAATTTTTATGGAAATAATCTCAGTCCCACATCTAAGATTTTCTGAAACCCGAAAAAATTCTGATAAAATTTTTTTCTCGTAGTTTTCCGATAAATGAGTCCCATATTTCTTCTAAACATAATTTTTTTGAAAATTTAAAGAAGTCTGGTATTTCAAAGAAGTGCTTTTGCATTCTCGCTATCACATGCTTTATTTCGATCGGGATGATGTGCCTATGTATCGTGAGTGGGCCTAATAAGTAAGGCTGATCGCGGCTGCGGCATAACCACACCTATTTTTTAAAAAATAGCCGTGGCCGCAAGGCCGCAGCAAATTTAAAGAAATAGCCATAGCCGCAAATGTTTAAAAGCCCCACATCTTAAATAGATAAAAATGATTTTGTTTTAGTGGAAAATTTATATCAATATTAAGTTGTGTATTGTTTTTTTGCTCACGAATCGTCTATCACGATGTCATTTGTTTTTTGATTACTGTTTTTGAATTTATACATACAGAGTATGTAGGTTCCACCATTGAAACTCAGTGCAATGCGTGTGTTCCCCCGAAAAAAATTATCCAAAGCAAACCTTCATTCCACTATTAACAGAGAAGACAAATAAACAACAATAAAAAAAACCATTATTCAAAATAGGTTTTCTAATAAATTTTCCTCTTTGACACAAACAGACGAAAGCAGCGCGCAGTTAGTTCTTGCTTCCTGATTTCAGCCATTTTCTTAAATTATCAAAAAAAATAGCACAGCTACAATGACACAATAGTTAGACAAAAGTCGTAAAAATTGTAGATATAGTTTACGAAAAAATTTGAAAATTTAAAAGTGGTCAAATTTTTTTGACACACCCTGTATTTTCAAATTTGTTGTTGGCGTATAAGGACTGCTTAAAAATGGTAAAAACACGATTCTGAAAAAAATCATTTTGGAGAAGTGGCACGAGGGATTATGCTTAAGTAGCGCCGAAAACTCAAAGAAAAGAAATACATGTTTAATGGTTTTTGTTATAAATTATTTGAAAATGACATGATTATTGCGTAGTAAAGCGTTTGGATCCAGTTTTGGCGTGTTTATTTAAATGTTCTTATTTTTAAGGCCAAATTCTTGTTAGTTTTTAATTTCCTCATTAAAAAAAGTGGAAGCCTTGAAATATATATTTATGTAACTTTTTTCCCTTTACATGTTTATTACCTCTACAAATGCCTGATGTGAAAACATATGTTGTGGTCGGCGGAGGAGTGGCTGGAATTTGCTGTGTAGAAGAACTAGATTCTATGCTAAAAGACACATTTCCACCATCTGAACATGAAACAGAGTGGGAAATAATTCTTATTTGTGGAAGAAGTGGTTTTATCAAAGTAGTCACTAATAGAGAAAAGGTTGAATAATGAATTTTATTGCTTATGTTGAAAGAAACTAATATTGTTTTTCATCTAGTTAGGCGAAATTACTGAATCTTTCACAATTGGAGTGTGCCAAACCAACAAACACTCATTCCACTCTTCAAATATTCATGTTATTCAAGAAGATGTTGTTGGATGGGACTATTCAAAGAAGGCGAGCATTCATAGATCCCTTTTTTCAAGCTAGCTCAAGTTTGCATTTAGATATTGAACTTGAGTGACTCTCAGAGTCTTCACTACTACAAACTATGCATAGCCACTGGCGCCTCAGCCAAAAGAACTTTACATCACCCAAATGTGCTTCAGATACGTGACACAGAAAGCATTGAAAGTCTGCAACAACAACTGCCACAAGCAAAAAGAATTCTTCTGGTGGGCAATGGAGGCATTGCTACAGAATTAATGTAAATATTTTATGGCACTGTTCTAACATAAACTCCTCTCCCGAAATCAAGATATTTTAAATGTTTTAAAAAGCATGTTTTAACCACTTCTAAGCAATCTTTATACGCTAAAATAGAGCCTATGGTACATTTAGTAAAATGTGCAAAGAGTTTCCAAATTCAAACTCAAAGGAGAATGAATCTCAACTTACTAGAGGACAACTAGAAGTGGAATTAGGAGGCTTTATTCAGTGCACACAAAATACAATAGGAATTTCTAACAAAACTGAGCCCTGAGCCTTGCGGCTGTCCCTTTAAATCCACAACAATCTAAAGTACAAATATCAAGCCAAAACCAACTAGCAAGCAAAGTAACTGATCTAATTATTACTTTACAAAAGCGACCAACCACAAAAGAGCAAGATTGATAAAAACACTGAATGTGAAAAGACAGGAAATTAAAATGAGAAATTTAGAAAGTTATAAATAGTTTTACAGTAAAACATAATATTTGGTTAGGATTTCAGCGGTACGTTAACTTAAACGACACTCAACAATGTATACCCAACCTGGGCAGGGTAGGGCAGACGAACGTACCCTCCAAGTTTGATTTATCGGATACGTAAAACAGTATAGCTGTTTCAATGCTGACCTACCCTAAGCCCAGGGCTGAATCGTATGCCTAAGTGTAGTACCTGGAGTCAGAATATACCAATTACAAGGTTGTCTATCTTGGTTTACAAGGCAATACATCAATATTTTCGATTGACCTAGCCTAAGCCAATCCAATATCTAAGCTAATATCGATATTAGCGTATCAGAGATGCTTAGACGGGGTAATTTTAGAGGGTTTAAAAGATCATTTTCCCCACCCGATTTCTCTTTCAGGATGTTCTCACGGTTGCTTGTAAGTGCATTCGAAACTAAAGTAAGACTAGTTGGACCCGGGGCGAGTCGGGCAAGAATTAATGAGGCATAACCTTCTGCATAAACAGTAAACTATTACAATATGAAAGGTGCGTTTTGTCGCGGCTGTATTTTGTCTCATCCCCGAGAAGGATATAGCGTCCAATTTTTTTTACAAAAGAGTAGGAAAGAACATTTTTGACGCATAAAAGAGGCTTGAAATAATTAAAAACTATGTAGCAAGGAAAGATTAAAATATTTATTAAAAATATTGATATTAAAATGCATGATCAACTGTCCACTTTGAAAACTATGATCTAAAAATTTTTAATTGGGCGGAGGCAAGACAGTATCCAGTTTTCTTATTTTTCATCAACTTTTATCAATTATATATTAAATTGTAGCTTTGAATTGAAAAACGTTGAAGTGATTTGGGTAATTCGACACTCCTTCATTTCCGCCACCTATTTTGACGAAGCTACTGCCAAATTTTTCGAGCCAAGACTCGCAGACGGCCGGTCGCAGGGTGAAACAAAAAAAGAAGGCATAGTGCGCCGATTCACCATTGTCAAGGAAAGCAAAAAAAGTGAGATATCCACGAAGGGATCTGGTTGCGCTTTAGGACCTAATTGGCTGGATGGTCTCCAGCAAAATTCAACTTCTAAGGTATTTCTAGGCATTTCGTAAACAAAATTCTGTCAGTTTATAGACAAGACATGTGCACATCATCAGAGATGCAGAAGTAACCCATGTCTACCATTCTGTTGCTTCAAATGGCCAGAGCGCATCTATACCTACCCTCTTCCCTGAAAAAACCGACTGGAATGTGTGGGCAACATTGAGCACTGGAGAAGTTCTGGGTTGTGATTTGGTTATTGAGGCTACTGGAGTAAACCCGAACTCCCAAATATGGAAGAGGGACTGCAGTTCTGTGAGCAAATTACTATTTTTTAAAAATCTATAGCCACTTTTTGCTTCGGCCAAGAAGAGTTCTTAAAAATTTATTTTTAGATCTTCTCATTGTGTAACAAAAACGTTTTGAAAAAATTTGAAGTAATTCAACAATTTTATCATTGTTCATCATCAATTAAGCGCAACTGCATCGCTAATAATATACCAATACACTGCGGGACATAATTATAACCCCCCTAGGATTTTAACGAGTTATGGGTGTTTTAAGGAGCCAATAGTCAATCTTTTGCAACAGTTGTACGCAAATGGCAAAAAAACTACAATTGCAGAAGAAAAAATCAAATTTTGACCCACACAAAAAAAGTTTTGCCCCAAATACTGAAAATGAGGTGGGTCATAATTATAACCCCCCTTGGGTTTTTATGTGGAAATACAAATTTTTATCAAATCAAAAGCATTCCTTTGGACAACAATAACAATTTAATAATCAGTCACACCACCAGAACGATTTATAACCTGAAAAAGACGGTTATTCATGCTGTCGATGAGATTCTGTAGCACATTTGGTTGAATTGCTTTCCATGCATCAAAAATTGCCTTTTTTATGTCCTCCACCGATCCGAACTGACGATTTCCTACGTAGATACGACGAACGATGATACCCCACAGGTTTTCCATTGGGTTAAGATCAGGTGAGCAAGCCGGCCACTTCAAAACATTGATTTTTTTAAAAGCCAGCCATTCCTTGGTCTCTCGACTGTTGTGAATGGACGCGTTATCTTGTTGGTAGACAAATTAAAATCGATGGAATTTTTGCAAAAACGGTAAAAGCTTGCTGCTTAGCACCTATATATCAAATAAAAACACCTATAAAGTCCGAAGCCAACAACCTGCACATAATCAGAACTCTTCATTTTCGACGACACGAAAGCAATTTCAAGGACACCCAAGAAGTTAAAGGCAGCCCACATCGTAACGTTTCCCCCACCAAAGTTTATTCTTGAAAAGTATTGCGGGTCCTTTCTTAAGTCACGCCAGTAGGCATTGAAGCCATCTGGACCGTCCAAATTGAATTTCTTTTCATCCGAAAAAATCACCTAAAAACAAAAATTTTAGGGGAGAATGATTGACAAAAACTAGCCGCGTTCCAGTTCCTATTTATGTTCAAACGGGCAAATTCCATTCGGGCAGTTTTGTGATGAAGTAGTAAACGTGGCGCTTTGATCATTTTCTCACGAACTATATTTGGATTGCGCTTGAGAGACCGAAGAATAGTTTTCTTTGACACTTCCAGATTCAGAGCCACCTGGATTTCACT
>BBSZ01011496.1:0-17320 GCA_000981365.1 Subanguina moxae | reverse complement strand
CTATGTGATGGTTAGTTAGACCATCTGTAGCGTAGGGAAACTATGTGATAGTTAGTTAGACCATCTGTAGGGTAGGGAAACTATGTGATAGTTAGTTAGACCATCTGTAGGGTAGGGAAACTATGTGATGGTTAGTTAGACCATCTGTAGCGTAGGGAAACTATGTGATAGTTAGTTAGACCATCTGTAGGGTAAGGAAACTATGTGATGGTTAGTTAGACCATCTGTAGGGAAGGGAAACTATGTGATAGTTAGTTAGACCATCTGTAGGGTAGGGAAACCATATGGAGGATATGTAGACTAGGACTTGTTTTAATGCGAGAACTCCCTCTTTCCAAATACTTTTCCTATTTCAAATAATTACCTTTATTATACACCCCCCAGTGTTATTGTATATACAATGCTACAAAAAATACCAAAAAAACCGTCAAGCTGGCATAGGAATAATAAATGTAAGACACCAATTTAGCCCAGCAATAACAGCACATCACTTCTGGAACATATAGTACAACAACAGAATGGAGCACCTTCCATAGTCTCAGACTGCAGTTTGGGATCCTATTCTAGTGAAGTGACTGTTCAACTGGACTACTCACGTCTAAAATCAGAGCACAAGAAGTTGCAAAAGCATTTTGAAGTAGAATAATGTCTTGTTGATGCACTAAATTTGTTATTATAGAACATAAGAAAAGAGCGCTACAAGGCTATTCCGGTGTATGAAGCCGTCAAAAGGCTAGGAAAATGCCAGCCTGTTTCTTTAGATCTGTACAAGTCTAAACAGGATAAAATGAACCTGCTGGAGGCCGCACTGGACAGTCTAGATCATGATGTTATATGCACAGTAAGATGTTAAGGTTTAAGATGTTAAAGTAGGCCTAGGCTTAAGCCTAAGTTCACCACTACTGGTAATAACTTTGACGGTATGTGGCAATACTCTACCTTTCACACTCGTGAATATTTGCTAGGGTCATGCTTTTAACGGTTTGAAAGGCGCAAGGTAGAGATTATGGAAGTAGGTCTAACCCTACCCTATAACCTATAGTAAATTTAAAGAAAATGTGTGAAAAAGTAGTGGATTACACCAACACTGCTGGGGACCTCCTTATGGTGTCTTCTTGACAAGGCAGATATTCATATCATATATTGGTTGAGATCATATACTGGTGTTAAATTTCCTTAACCAAGAGCCTCATAAGGGGTTGTCATATCGGGACTTCGGCTTAGCAGTGTCGGCTTATTGGATGAGTGAAAGAAACCAAAGAGTGAGTTCGAAACTTTTAGGTAATTCTCTTTCTCAAAAGATCTCTCTCCAACTCGCTGTTCCGTGAGGTGTTGATTGTGAAGGCGAATGCAGCCGAGCACTACGTTCAATATCTTAGAGAAGCTGGAGAGTCTCAAGAACTGGTCGACACACTTTTGTAAGTTGTAGAATAAAATTCAGTTAGAGCTACATTTTTTAATTATAGCGCTCTAGGAAGATGTGAAGAAGCCGCTATGCTGGAGTTTTCTATGGCGTGTAGAAAGCGGCAGCCAGAACAAAGGGCTCAAGCTCTGAGAAAATGTCTAGTCAGCGGCTTCAGTGTGCCGGCCTTAGCAAATGAGTGTGTCTATGTTGAAGAATATGTCAATTTGTTGGAAGGAATCAATCGATTTAGCAAAAAGTAAAACTTTGCAAATATTAAAAAAAAAAGATTCCTGATAACTTGCAAGAAGCTTTGTCTTTTGAATAAATTTTATTCCGGTTTACTCAAAAATGATATATCACACATTAGATGTCACGGGTAAATACACAAAAAATTTGTTTCGGCACAAATTTGATTAGGAAATGCGCCTCCTAACAAGCATTCCACCCGCTAATAGAGAAATTGTGGCAATTGTTCCAACTGAGCCTACCACACGGCTGTAGAAAGTGGCCTCAAATTAAAGAGGGACAGTTTGTGAAAAGGTTTATAATTTTTATAGTTTTTACTAGAAAATCTATATATTATGAAATTTTTATTATTCTGAGCCTGTAATCAACAAGACCTCAAAAATCCGAACATGAGAAGAGCATTGGTACTACTGTATTATACACTCCCTCAAGCCCGCACCTCTCCAAAAAAAATACTTGGTCTTTCTAGATACATTGACCATATAAAAAGCATTTTTAATGGGAAGAAGAGCTGTATAGGGAGGTGAAGGGACAACTAAAGGGTTACTTTGTAAAAAGGGCTTTTCAACCAAATTTTATTTGGAAAAATGGCTGTATAAAGGAGGGGAAGGGACAATTAAGGTGCCCCTCTGTAGGAAAAGAGATCTTGAACATAGTTCCCATCATAGGGACCTACCGCATAAAGAAGCTCTGGTATGCAAGCTATTTTTATGCATGCAGAGCTTGTTCTCAAGTTGCTTTAATAATTGAAAAGAGTAAGCAATAATCAAGCAACAACAACCTTCACAACATACAGGTCGACACACGACAGCACGGTATCCGAAAATGGAGACAAATGAACTGAAACACACTTGAGTCACAATCTTTCGGCACGAGACTAATCGGGTTTCAAATTCGTACACATACTTTAGACTCACGGTATAGATTTGCTTTCTATTTTAGTGCCTTAATAAAGGATTGGGGGGGGGGGGTTATAATATAGTAGTACCCTTTTATATATTTCGATGTTTGTGTATCTTCAAAAAATTACCTGTTCACTCTCCGAACAGTTGTTACGACACCATTTTGCAAAGTGTTCGCAGTTATTGAAGAACATGCTGTAGCCTTTTGATCCGACCTGTGTTTTAATGATAAATATTATTTTTCTCTCAATCTAAACCGCTCCAACCTTGCTCAAAGCTCTTTCTTTAATCTCGTCAGGTGTAAAAGGAGGAGATTTGGTGTCAGCTGAGTTGTTGACTCTGCACAAGCTTTGACCAGCAGTTTCAAAAAAGGGGTAAATCCTCACCTAAGAAGAAGTTTAAATCTTCTTCTTATTATGTATAAATTTTAAAAAAAAACCCACAATGGTGAATTCTGATTCTCCGCAGGCACCTGCTCCAGTTCCATTGCTTGCTTTGTTTTCAAAGTCTCTGCCGTCTCCTGGTGAGTAGTGTACTACTGATTGGACTCCTCCATTACACAAACCTATGTAGACTGCCCAATGCTGTAAATAAATTACATAAATTATCACAGGTGTGGCAAAATAAGGGTGGAAATTTTCTCGTTTACGAAGAGGATGTCATTTGAGTAAAAAGTACCTTGTTAGCATTTTCTTTTTCACCACCCTGTTCCCTACCCTACCACATTTGTACAGCCGACCCGGATCCGATAAAGAAATTTCGAAAAGTGATTTGGCTTTTGAGATACAGTCAACCCTCGATAAGCCGGCACCTCAAGATACCAGACTCTGAGTTTTGCATTATCAAAGTTGCCGAATTATCGACGTCCGTCTCTCGACAAAACCGCTTCTTGGGACCTTCCTTGGGCTTCCGAGTTATCCAGGGTGCCATCTTGTCAAAGTAATAAAAAGTAAGTAATGTAACTTTGATGAACACAAATTACGTTTTCTCAACCAAAAAAAAACACCTACAATATATCTTTTGTCTTCAATTCGCTGGAATTCGATCAAATCGCCAATTCTAAGAGTTTTAGCTACTTCTTCTGCTCTCCTCCATTCACAATCATTGAATGAAGGTTCGCTTTCTTCTCTCGGCAACCCTAATAGTTTCTCTGGAACTTCTTCAAGAGCACCTTGCAAAAGTGGCAAATGAATATGGAGAGTTTGAAATACTTGTGCCATCTTTTCCTATATATTAAAAAATTAAGCTTTTCGTAAAATAAGTACAGTCGTCGCTCTGTTTAATGGACACCCAAAAAGTCCAATCCACGCAAACTAGTGGAGCCCGAGGTTGCCTACGGCAGACAGATCATACGAGCTACGGCCAGCTAAATTACCAAAGAAAGAGTATATCAGATATACAAAAGAGTTTCAAACCAAGAAAAATACTACTTAGTAGTATAGTATTGATTTTATAATCAGGCCCTAGAGTGCACAATTTCTAACGCCGTATGTTACTCCTCCCCAACGTTCGTTTCCCCCTGACGTCACCCATCCTCCCGTCGTTCCCCTAAGGGGGCTTGCGGTTTAATTGATTTAGTAGAGTCCAGCTTTGCTATCACACACATTCCAATCTTTTATTGAAAGAGATTTATAGGGTAAGGGTCCGGCTAAGCCACTATAATCCAATACTGTCCAAATTTAGGATCCTGGTGACTTTTGAGTGATTTTTTGGTGATTCAGTTGTTGTATCGAGTACGTAGATCACCAATGCGACATTTATAATTCTTGTATTAAGAGGGTTTTACTTAACAAAAGATTTTTAGAATTTCTCGTTGCACCCTGTGTAAGCCCGCGAGATCAAATAAAAGCTCCATTCCTCAGCTGTAAATAAAGACATAAAAATTATATCTGTTTATACAAGAAAAATCGGGAATTACTGGCAATCTGAAAGACTACTTTTGCGGGTTAGACAACTTTACGTTTAATCCACACTAGAAATCATGTGATGAGAAAACGCCAATATCACCGCCCAACGCCAATTCTTCAGTCAAAAAGCAATGCGGACACGAGAACTTAGTCTGCTGAGTAAGAAAGTCCCTGCCTGCTGCTTGGTCGTCTGGCAGGAAAGGGGCAAAGGGAAAGGGGCTGATAGGAAAGAATGCACCAAAGATTAGGAATGCAGAACCTTTTGAAGCAAGATAATTAGAAAAATATATAAATATACTTTCACCTTTACCTTATAAACATTTAAATGACTGGAGGAATATTTAATTGTTTTTTTTCTGATAAAATCTTGATAAGAAAATAGTAAGAAGTTGTGACATGTAAAAGAAAAAATATGCTTTTATCCAAATATGGTATTTGGCATGTGTCCGTTACGCTTTTTTTATGAATTTGGTGCAAATTTTTTTTTCCTTTTTGAGACCTTTTTGTCCAATTTTTTGCAAGAAACTTTTGCTTTTATGGTTTTACGATCTTATAAAAATTTCGAGGACACACAAGAAGATGTAGGCCTCGGGAAGGACATGACTGGCACGGAGTCCACAGCGTGGACAAACAAGAAGACCAAGATTGAGGCGAGGACACACAAGAAGAATGGTTAAAATTCAGAGATATTTTTGAGGCAATAAACTTCAAAGCTGTTTTTTGAGCTGTTGCTGCCGTCTAAGGGCTGTTCACAAGTCTAAGTGGTTAAGACAAGTATTCGGGTAAAACACAAAAAGTGATTTTTAGCTTTTTGACACTTTTTGATGCGTTCAACAGTCAAGTCTCGATATAACGGCCCACCTCGGGACCAGGCTTAAAGGGTCGTTATATCCGGAGGCTGCTAAATTGAGAGTCTGGGTTCAAGTTTTTTATTAGTGGGTCAACCAAACAAAGCCAAAGGGGCCGTTATATCGAGACTTGACTGTATATGCAAACTTATGGTGTACAGCTTTTTTCAGTTATCAATTAAAAAATATTTATTTGTTTATAAAGTAACATATGTTTAAAAAAATTTAAATTCGCAAAAAAGACATGAATTTCAAAATATATTTGTCATTTACACAGAGGAATAGAAATGGTTTACAAAGCATACATATATGTACAAAACTAAAGACAAGAAACTAGCTAAGTCATACAATAAAGCTCCGAATGACTTAAATAAATGAATGAATAGAAGAAGAGGAAATAATGCCTGCATAGTCTTAAAGATCAGCTTGTGTTTGTCAAAAAGTGGGATTTTAGAACAAAGACTTGATCTTGTCTACTAGGCCACCTTTAGACTCCTCTTCGGCCACTTCGGTCTTGACCACAGGCTCAGTGGTTTCATATCTGGTGTGTTGGAAAACGTCCACAGTGGCTGGACGCTCCTCAACAGCCACATTCGTCTGGCCCTTGTTGATTTCGTACAGTTTGTTTTTGGCTTCAGCCTCCTTCTCAACCAGATGCTGTACCTGTTTCTGGGCAGTTTGACGTTCGGCCTCCTGGTTCTTGGCTAGCTGCTCTGCCTTCTTCTTGGCTTCCTCCTCGTTCTGAATGTTTTCCTTGGAGTTGATCTGGATTGCTGAAAGCAAAAGTATTGTTGATTATTCGAATTGGATTTGGAGATTTCCATTGCCCACGACAAATATGCTTCTAGCCCTATGTAAGAAGTTAAAAAACCTACTCTTTTTTTCTTCGCTCTGCTTCTGAGCCAGGTATTCAGCGTTCTTCAAGTCCTGCGCATTCTGGGCAATGTTCTGAGACTTTTGCTGGATCTGGCTGGCAGCTTGGGCCTGCTGGTTTCTCATCTCGGCAGCTCGCTTGTTGGCCTCCACCTCAGCATTTGCCAGCTCGGCAATGCGGCGCTCGAGCTCCAATCTCTCTTGAGCATGTTTTTTGCTTAGGTCATTGGCCATTTTAGCCTCAGCTCGAGTTCGCTCAAGTTCCTTTTGAGCACGCTCCAAGGCTTCAATCTCTTGGGCATGCTTCTTCCGCAGCTCTTCTGCATTCTTCTTGGCCACCTGTTCGTTGATGTTGAGCTCCTTGATTTTGATCTCCATGGCTTTGACCTCCTGAGCTTGGTGGGCAGCAAGTTCGGCGAATTTGCGCTTCGCCTCGACCTCACTCTCCGCAAGCTCTCGGGCTCGGAGTTCCGCGTCTGCAAAGTAAGTCCATAAATATTTCCTAAAAAATGTGGTAAAACCCACATTCTCGCTCTTCTTCACGCTTTCTAGCCAGCTCCTCAGCCAGTCTCTTAGCCTCGGCCTCTCGTTGAGCCAACTCCATGGCATATTGTTGCTCTGCCTCTCTAGCTGCAGCTTGCTTTTCAGCCAATTTGGAGGCGATCTTCATCGTCTTTTCTTCCTGTTTTAGCAAGGCCTCTTGGTCCTTTTGCTCGGCCTTGATGTCTTTTGCCTGTTGTTTCTGCAAGGCAGCAGCTGCTTTTCTGGCCTGAGCCTCAACTTGATCTAAGGTTTCGGCTTTGTTCTCAGCAACTAAAACATTTGTTTTGGCTTTTCTGGTTCATTCTGATAAATGATGGTTAGAAAGTAGAAGTAATATAGCTTACTTTTGTGCTCGTGCGACAAATTCTTGTTGTACTGCTCAGTCTGGCGTTTGGCCTCAGCACTAGCCTGGTCCAACCGTCTCGCCTCTTCGGTGTACTCCTGAGGCTGGGAAGAAACTGGGAAATGGGTCTCTTCTGAAATAAGTTGTTGAGCAATTGTTGTCTGATGAAACAAATCTGTATAAAAACTCACTAATTTGCATATGCTTCTCAGTGGTCTGCTTCTGGTGGACTTCATTAGGCGCATTGCCTGTAAATTTACTAATTTTTAAAACAAAAACTATATGTAATAGGGTTGTATGTAATAGGGTTAGGTGATGGTTATTAAGCGGTTTATTTACCAACTCCCTGATTAATTACCGAATACCGGTGATTTAAGCTCCACATTCTAGACAACTGAGAATTTTTTTTTTATATGACACGGCATTTTAAGTGATGTTTATCAAGCACATTCCAGTGATATAGTATGCGCAAACCCTCAGCCTAGCCCTAACAAAAATACCAGTGGAAGAACTCGAAGTAGAAACAAGCGAAGAATCAAATGATTTAGATGAGGATTTTGACTTGTTTTTAGGGCTTTTTTAATATAATGTTGATAAATTTTGTAGTATTGCCGATTTCTGCCTTGGGTTGGAAAGCTAGTTGGTCTTAAAAGGCACAAAAAACTAACTAGTTTTCACTATCAGGACAGGAGTGGGAAATAAGATCTCTTTAGAAAAGAAAAATGTCAACAAACTAAATGGGTACTACTCTATTATACCCATCCCCCACAAAAAAAAATTACTTGGTTTTCTAGTTACAATGACCATTTAAGAAGCATTTTTCACCATTGTATAGGAATGGGAAGAGACAAGTAAGGGGCCACTTTCTAAATAAATACCCAAAACTTGGTTATTCGCTCCCATCGCCCTGATAAGGAAGAAAAGGGGGCTTGAGAGTTAGAGATACGCGCACAGGCTTACTTGAGAGATAAATTTGAGCAAGATTCTGTATAAATAAATGCATTTAGAGCCTTTTTTGCCATAGTCCGGTGAGAAAAACATGGTAAAAGGGTGAAAAAATTGCACAAATGGGTTGCAGAAACAACTGCCTTAATCGCAAAAGGACGGGTCCAAAACGACTCCCTCTAAAACAATTGAATTAGGTCAGGGACGGATGGCACACGTATTTTGTGGCAATTACATTTTTGCGGGGCGGGGGGCATAATACAGTAAAGGAAATAAATGTTCAGCTAAGAAAGATAAACAAAACTTACGGCTAGTCATGATTAGTAGTGGTTTTTTAGTAAGCTTAGCTTGAATGGATAAGAGTTATTTTTTGAAAGAAGGGTGGTTGCAACGACCGAAAAGAAGACTTATATAGGCTTTGTAGGGGGCGGGGGAGTCCCTTTTAGCTGGAAAATAGAGAGCTGTAAACAACCAACAAATTCAAGTCACCACTGTTCAGAAGAGAAGGAACAGTGCAGGACTTCTAGTCGACCAATCACCAATTATTGGTTGGGAAAGAGGAGAAAGAGGCAAACAGAATGAGAAAGCATCGGGAAAAATAGGCAAAAACAATCTTTGGGACATAGAATGAGAAATTGTTTGTGTGTTTTTGAGTTTTTGCACACATCTTTTCTGGGGTGCGCTTTGATGCACTGTTTGTGTCGGATGATTACAAGTGTTTGTTGCCCTTCTGAGGGTAGAGCAAAGAGCGAAAAAGACAATTTTGACGAGTGCGGAAAGTAAAGCAAACAAGTTGATGCACTCAACCAACTAAATTGGTGCTATAAGGGGAACAGGATACAGGGACGGAAGGTTTGTTTGCTGAAAGTGAGTCAAATAGGCTTAATAAACAAAAATAATATATAAAAGCTGAATTTTTAGTATGTGATAACACTTAATACCTCCTAGACCACATAAAAGTACCCCAACACTTCTCCTCTACTCCCACAGCTGACGCTTATCAGAGGTTACCAAGGAAAAAGAGGGCTTGGAGTCCCATATACCGCCTCCTACCGAAATCATGTTTTGTGTGGAGGCCGACCATTTTAGATACAGGTTGTCCAAAAATCCTCTTCTTGGTTTGATCTCCCAAAGAAAAACGAGGTGCGAAGAATAATTGGATACCCTGTTTATTAAGTCTTTTCCCTTCGAGTCTCCTGCGCCGCCCTCGGCCTAGCAGATGGCTTGAAGATTTGGGCTTGAGATGCGCAAATACACATGTGAGAGATTAATGTGAGCACTGCTTTTAAGATATAATGCATTAAAGGGAATGTTTTTTACGCAGTTATAGTAAATAAAAAGGGGTAAAAATTAGTAAGGAGAGTATCCAGGTATTCCCCAGACCTGGTTTACCTAGAGAGAGCAAGCCAAGAAGTTGTTTTCGAAATGGTCAACACCACTTAAAACCAAAAACTGTCGGTAGTCCAACTTTTGGTCATATCTCAGCAACCAAGCCACTTCTTAAACTTCTGCTTTCAGATTCGGATTTCTGAGGACATTTTATCTAGTGGGATCTGGTTGGAGGTCTTAGAATGAAAAACCTTCCTTCAAAAATGGGTACTTTTATCCAAAATCATTAAACATTTTGAAAAAAAACCATACCCAAGTGTCCTATGTTCACTAAAAACCAAGTTTTGGTGGTAAAAAGGCTTTTTTATCCCTTGCATCCAGGAAACTTTTTGATTTCTTCAGTGGTTTTACTGCCAAATAACCCGTTTATTTGTAAAAAGTAGTCGCAAGTGCTTGAGTCATATCTTTCTTCTAGTTTTGCTTTGTGTATGTTAAAAGTTTGTTAGTAAATTGAATGATTGTGCACGTATCGTTATTGGTGTTTCTTATCAAATAAAATTTGCTTCCTGGTTACAGAGAGTGAGCACGTGAGTATTTTTTCACAATATATTCTATTTTAAACACTCTCCTCTTTGATTTCTTCATTTCTCCGTATTCGAGCTACATAAACACATAACTGGCAGAGGGAACAATCGTCTCCTTTGCCTCGAATGCATAAACAACTTTTTCTTTTGCTGTCTAGCTGGCTCTCCTCATTGGAGCGTTGCTATCTAGATGTTTGGTTGTCCAACCGCATAAACAACTCCACCTCCCTTTACTTGGCCAGTTTATTTTTGTTTCTTTTGGTGGAAAACAGATTAAGGAAGCCTTATGCGGAATGAGAAAACATCTACTTTGCAAAAGTTTCTGATGCAAAAGTACAAAAACAACACAAGAGCTGGCATATCCCACTTTTTCACATCTGACAAATACATCTTTGTGAACAAGTTTTGCAGCATTCAGACACACAGATAACGTCTAACTAAAAGAAAAGAATAGGGTAGATAGAAATAGAAGAGGAATATAATCTAATAGAGTCAAAAATTGGCCCCGCTCCACGGCCCATCCCATGATTTCGTCGCGCCATGATACCCTAGGTTTAGCGGTTCACGGCTAATGTGCGCTGGCAAGGCCCTAGTTGCATGCAAAAGCGTTATTACTATTACACTTGGGTTTGTCTTGCAAAGAAGCCTCACAATTTTAGGTGTTTTTCCATGCACCAACCAAAACAAGTGGATGTCCACCTGGTGTGAAATTTTTTTTCACTTCCAGGCTCCGAAATCCTTTTTCTTGTACTACTTAGAGCATTTAAAAAAACCTTCTCAAACTGCTCCTTCCCCCAAATAAATCAGAAAAATGTAATAGTGAACTAAAAAAACCACATCGTGAAGGATACTTTCTGAAGGCGAACCGGATGGTGTGGGCAAAAATAATGGAACAAAAAATCACAAGTGATTAGTGATCATTGGTTATTTGTAGGCGAATTGACCCAATGCCGTATGTTACCCCTGTTTAATTACTCCTGTTTAATCTTTATCTAATTCATGGCTAGTATTGGTGTGAGACACTAAGCCTAAATGAAGCAAGCTGTTCAGAATTCTCTGAATGGAATGACCTTCAACACCGAAGAAGAACTCCAGAATTAACTGGCAAATTGGTCCACCTGCAAAGATGCTTCATTCTGCCTTCGACGATTAAAGTTTCTGGAAGTATTAATTGTTGCACATGTCATTGTTTTCTGCTATTATTCTAGCGATAAAGTTCATTTTACAAAAAGTTCCTATCATTGCGATACGGCGTATTTTCGGTTGATCAAACTTAAAAAAAAATCTATTCAAGACAACTGGATTTTGTTGTTCCAAACAGCATTATTTTGGTGTGCTTCAACTTTGTGTTAAGAAGGAAAAAAGAAAATGAGCAAAAAAATTCAGAATTTTACAAAAAATTGCGTTTTCCTATCATTATGATACGGACTATATTTGGGTTAAATTAAATTTTATACATGAGAACTGGTTTTTGAATGCTTCATCAAAATACGACACTACTTATACGAAAACCCAATAAAAATAATTGCTAATGGTTTGCAAACATTTTTTATTGTCTTTCTCCAGTCGGTTATACAATATGATACATATAGGTTACATATAGGTTACATATAGGTTACATATAGGAACAATAAAGTGAATAAATGTATTTACTGATATATATTCGTGTTTGAGAGCATTGTTTTAGGTTTGGTTAATTTTTTCTCGATTTTACTTGTTTTTTTTTTCTCTTCAGACTCCCTTTTTCTTTTTCCCGATTTTAGTTGTTTTTTTTTCTCTTTATAATCCCTCTTTCTTTTTCTCGGTTTTACTTTTCGGGCGGTTAGCTTGACCACCTGATTCTCTTTTTTTGCACTGCTAATCGTTTTTCTTTTTCGAACCGCATCATTTATTGGTTCAACTGTAGGAGAAGTCTTTGAGGTCGCTAAGGCCGTACTTCTTCTAGTTTTTATATCTTTGTGCGTTGCTAAAATTATTTTAGGTTAAGGTTTCCTAGTACTCTTTTGTTCAATTAGTTGGTCATATGTGAAGATTTTTTTTAATCAAAACATTACCAAAGTTAATTTTACCTGTGGAAACAATACCATGCTTTTTATAGCTGGAGGGAGTATTATTCTTTGCTGGTATGCTTGACTTTATTGCGGATTGACTGCCTTTTTTTGGCCCTTTAGTCACTGCAATAGTATTGCTTGATCCTTTATGCTTGATCCTTTCATTTTTCTCTAAAGAATATCCTTTTCTCTTACTGCCTCTCGTGCGAGTTTGGCCTGAGGAATGAGGTGAAGGATATGCACTAGTTTTTGGTGTCGAATTCTTATGATTTTTGCGTTCAGGACCTGGAGAAGAGACAATAGATGCTGAAACAGTTTTTCCGCTTGTTGGAAGCCCCGCAACATTATTGATTGAATCTTGAATCTCGTGTGGTTCTACCATTGATATATTTCCATTCAATTTGTTGTCTAAACTTTTATTATAGTAAACAGATTCTCCAATAGTTCTAAAGTTTTTTGGCTCAGAATTTTACTTAGCTTTCGGTAAGCTGTTGTTAGTGCCAAAAAATGAATTCATTGTACCTGTTATAATTTCTGCATCATATTTGTTCTCATTTTTTGAAGATAAATTACCTTCAGCGTTTTGAAGACTTAAATCTTCTTTATCTGAAGAATCTAAATCGATTGAATCTTTTAATTTACTTGTTTCTGATCTTAGGTTTTCAAATGTTTGCTTACCTAACCTTGAACTTTCTAAATTATTTTGATGAGTACGTTTGGATAAGTTCGCATCATCTGCTCTGTCATCCTTAGTTGTTTCGGGAATTAAACTGAATGTTTCATCAATATTGTTTGAAGAACCTTTCAAGTAAGACGAATTTAAAAAGCCTGACTGAACTAAATATGCAGAAAGCAGGGCACAGAGAATCGAGACAGTAGGAAATTTGAACAGTTTCATTTATAAATAAATGCACCATTTACTAACAATTGAGAAGAAATAAAGTTTTTATGTAAGATAAAATGAAAGCAATGCTTGACATTCAGCAGAATACTGCCCCTTTTAAAGAGCTTTTTTGCCTCAAAGGAAGCAAAATTGATCCTTTTCTTGTTCAATATTTTCAAAAAGACATTGTGGGACACAGAAGCAGAGATTCAGCTGCAACTGCGGTCCATAAGGCCTTGCGATAAGGAGCATGCACATCTCACGTGATTTATTGATTATTAACAAGCCTTTCCTACAAGGATATGGTGAATATGAAAGCCCAAAAGAGGCACCCACTGCAGCCTTGTTGGTCTCGTGATATTGCCAAGGAAGGCCTCAATCCCATGATACATTGAGCAAGCCACCTCAGCCTATGTGGAAAATAAGCAGGCCACAGAGGCAGGCCGTTGGCGCAACCGCTCCTTCCATCTTACAGGGTATCTCCCTTATAACTTGGCATGGTATTGTTTTATTCGAGGATGCCGTTCAATTGGGAAAAATGCTCCCTACTATTTACTTTTTCTTGGATGGGCTAAGAAGACACTTTAGGTCGGTTCTAAGAATTAGTCTTTAAAAAATGCATCTCTCGATTTAGCCGACTCGTTTTTGCGTCCGTTAAATCTAGAGTTGGATTTTGTGAAGGCAATAGTGTCGGTTTTTTGAAGAACTACCGGCAAATTCAGAAACCTTACGATTTTTTGCCTTAGAGACATCAATATTAAAGTGGCAAAAGATGTAAAAAATTGAGGTAAAAAAATGGTCGGATCCAGCTGTGGTATATTGTGGATCCAACTTTTTGGGCGTCCGTTAAATGGAGCGTCGTCTGTATTACATTTTTTATAAGTATTTTGTAGCACCCTGTAAAAGGAGGAGAGCCATCTAAAAAGAATTTCTTTGTTGAACACGCGACGCTTGACTAAAATTTTTGTTCCAAGCAAACAAATGCGTTTGCTGGGTTCTGTTGCCAGATTTTTTTTTGCATTGTGATGTTTGATCATTAGTTTTGCAAAAAAAAACTTGATAAAACTATAGGCTTTGCAACTAGTGGTCAAACACATTCATGTGGCTATAAAATTATCGAGAAAATTAAGTGTCTTTAAACTTATCTCTTCAAATATCTCTTCTTATCTCTTCTTTGTTGTGGACCTGACGTGATATGCTTTGTTAAGCATTTGATAATTTTTAAGGACTCTGTATTTGACTGATTCTTGCACAGATTTCACATCGAAAATTAGGTTTTGACATTTCAATGAATAATGATTAGATGCAAAAGAGTAAAAATTTTGATCTGATATTAGCTTAACGCATCTTTCTGTGAGCACTTTTTGCCTGAGGGAATATATGAGTCAGTCCCCTTTTCGCGATGAAATATTGCTTAGCGCAAACACAACTGCTTGAGTTGCTTTCTTTGTAGCATACATTGTTTTTTTTCTATTTTGTTACAATAAATAAATAAAAGACCGGAGGCTGAGTGGGGGCTTCTCAGCCTCCGCTGAGCCTTCTCTAAAGAGTGGTCTAGTGTAATCTTGTTGGAGGCTAAGAAAAACATCCGTTAAGACCTTCACTAAGACAGCACTCAGTAAATAACCCTCAAATATATTCATTTCAACCCATCAAATTTAACAAACAATTTGTTTGGCCCTCCAAAAGGTTTGTTAAATCAAGGTTTGACATGCTCACTACTACAGTATAATGCCCCCTCCCCAAAAAGGTATTTGGCCTTTCTAGGTATATTGACCATATAAGAACAATATTTAAACGGATTAAGGGCTGTATAGAGAGGTGAAAGAACAAGGGGCCACTTTTTAAGGAGGACCCACTCTGTAGGAAAAGAGATCTTGAACATAGTTCCCATCATAGGGACTTACCACATAAGAAGCTCTGTTATGAATGCTATTTTCATGCATCCAGAGCTTCTTCTCGACTGATTTATGTCTCAGGTATGCGCGTCTTAACTCCAAGCCCCCTAAGGGGGTGGAAGTAACTTGAGCTCAAGAGCACAGATTTATCTGCCAGATGAATCCGAGCAACATTCTTGAGAAATATAATCCAGTAGAGTATCATACTCATACTTTTGTATCAACGATCAATCTTGTGTTGCCCGTAGTATGTATTTGAAAGAAGAGACCTGTCACTCAGATAAAGAGATATTCCAATGGAATTGCATTTTTGTGCGAGTGTAAAATGAGTTATCCTGCCAATACTGGATGCTTTCACACCTCATCTGATTTTAATCCTCCTTCCTCTCAGTTCTTCTTTACAATTGCCCCACCTATGTGAAAGGGAATTGTGTCTCCCTTGAATAAAAACAATTTTCCTTGGCTCCCTTGAACTTGTTCTGCCCCTGTTTTGTGTTGGTGAGACGGAAGAATCAAATTATTCTGCCTTTTTGTTGCTAATATCAATGAACCCCTACAATTTGCTTTGGTTTAGACTAGTTATTGATGAATTAATGTCGAAGGCTTGTCCCACTCTTCTCTGCTCCAAGTCTTTCATTCTTGTTGTTTTGTTGGTAGTCAAGATTGAAGGTAAATTAGGAATGTTTCTCACCTAACAATTCCACCATTTTAAGATGGGATTGCGCAAATCAATCTAGGCACTTTTGGACTGAAAAAAAATGGACGGGGAGAACTTGAACTAGGCTTCGGCCAGGGCGGCAGCTTATTTGGATTTGGAGGTTGGCAAAAAAGCCTTACTTTTTGCAATGGAAAGTAGACTAGTATAAGTAAATATATTGTTGGTGAGACAAAATACGTTATTTACTCAAACTTCACAATTGTAGCGATTGGGTATGTCGACTGTCTACAAGTCATAATGAGGTTTTAGATCTTAATTTTTTTGATAGAAATTGGTAATAAAAATGGCTACCTCCTAGTAAACCCACCTCCGCGCCCAACAACGTATTTTAAGCCTAAACTAAATATTAAACTATAAGGGCTGTATTGGGAGGGGAAGAGACAAGTAAGGACTATTTTCTAAGGAGAGCTCACTTAGGTAAAGAGAGGATTTTGAACATAGTTTCCTTTACAGGGACTTACCGCATAAAAAAGCTCTGGTATGCATATTGTTTTTATGCTCTAGAGTGTTCTCGAGTGATTTGTCTCTCAGGTGTGTTTGTCTGCGCATCTCAACTCCGAGCCCCCGTGGCCCCCGTAAGGGAGCGATGGGGGTTTGAAAGGTCATTCTATTTGGGGGTATTCATCTTCATTCGGAGGGATTTCATTCTATTTAGGCTTAGGTTTAAAATACTTTGTTTGAGGGAGGGGGCTGTAATAGGAGTGACTGGGGGTTGGTATACTAGTATTGTACCATAAAACTTTTTCGTGCAGATTCTTTCGTCGCTTCAGCCAATCATTACCATCGTGAACCTAGGATTACAACCATATTGTGATTAAAAAACATTCTACTTTTGCTTATTTTTGGTGATTTTGTAAGCCATCTTTTCTAGGAGACCGCTCGCTTCAGGCTACAATTGGACCTGGTGTATTTGGCGCTAGAAGTTGGTAATTAGACCCTCTTAAAACACAATTTGATCACAAGAGTATCTTGCAGCTGACAATGGTGTAATGTTGGGTGGTGAGAGGGTGGGAGTTGACTCCCACCTAGGTCTACTACAAGGACAGGGCCTCAATTTGGGCAGTTTTCTAAAGGTGGGACTTTGACGCTATCCTAATATGCATCCAGAGTGGAGAGTTATTATGATAGCTTAAACTCTTTTATTATTGCTGCAGCTAATTACAAAATAAAGTTCAGTTAGGCAACCAGCCCATCAACCCACTTGACTCGATGGGTCCCTTGTCTGCTCTACTAAAAAATATTGGAGGCATGTTCCAGCCTCGCTTGCCTCGTCCTCCACCTGTGGTGCAGCCTCCAAGACCCACCTCTTCTCCTGTGATTGAACCACAACTAGTGACTGAAAGAAGGACTCAAGAAGTTGTGCTTCCCAGAAGACCTGAATTTACTGTGGTAAATGGAGGGCAAGAACGGCAATTCCCACCAGCCGTTGGAAAAGGTTGGGATGGACAAGACTACGACGAGCTGGAAAAAGCGCCGGACAGCCAAGCTCCTCTGCCCAATATGCCAGTGAAATCTGGAGGTGGGATTACAACAGAGGGGAAGAGAAGAAATGGAGTGGAGGAGATTGGAGCTGCAAGTAAACCAGATGGAAAACATGATGGCGGAACAGGTGATTATGCTTTTTTAATTCTTTTTGGTCTTATTGTTGAAATTATAGGAGAGTTGTCATCAAACATGGGGAAATTGCCTGTTCCAGAGGGACTGGAAATGATTGACGGAAATAATAAAGACAATGGAAGAGCATTGCGACTCTGATCTCAAAATGGCATAAAATTCATTTAACTATCTTTTAATTGATTTATTTTTGGTATAACAACGACTCGCTACAAATTATGACTCGCTACA
>BBSZ01011371.1:0-12592 GCA_000981365.1 Subanguina moxae | reverse complement strand
TGTAAAAAAAAATTTGAATTTGCTCAAACGAACAATCCACCACAAAAAATTTATGATTTGCTACTAACAAGAAAAATATTACAATTCACACACAGCAATAACAAGCAGAATAAATTGTATTTCTAAAAATACTAAACTATAACACCTTTTTATCTAAGGAGGCAGATCCTTTTCTATAAGTAAAATATGGGTATGGAAAAATTCAAAGCTTTTATTGGTGTCTTCCATTGTGTATTGTTATTCTTAAAATAACACATTTCTTCCAATGACACCACATTTTTATATTAGATCATACGAAAAGTATTGTCGGCTGTACATCACAATTTACGCGAAAATTTGTTACGAGGTACATTTGTTAGGCGGTCACTTTGTTACGCCGCAACAATCAGGAATCCGAATATGAAAACAATTTCAAAAAGAAACTTGGTTGCTGAGATATGATCAAAACTAGGAGAAAAAGTGATAAAAACTAAGTTTGCGATATAAATAACTTCCCATTTTTCATTTGATCTAATATAATCTTAACTAATCTAATTCCTATCTGGTTTGCCGTCTAAGCTTTTGTCTCCTTCACATAATTTGAGGAATAAAAAATTGGAAAGGTTGTTATACCTTATTTCTATTTTCCCCCTAAAACCATCATTGAAATGTCCTTTCATTTACTGCATCAAAACCGTATGCCTCGAAATTTGTTTTCGCTGTCAGGGTAGCATTTATACCAAGATGGAAACAGAATAGCATACAGTGTCAAATGTGGTTTTCGAGCTCCATTTTCTACAAGCACACGAAATAAAGGCATAATGTTTTATCTGCAAAAAAAAAGAGTTCGCTTAAAAATAATCTAACGGCGAGAGAAAAAACGATTCAAAAAAACCGGCGATGCTTTCCGTATGACCTAATATATACCGCCCAGGATGTAAGACTACTGGAACATGTCGTCTCATTAAAAGAAATCAGTACTTGCAATTCGAGACTTTCAAAACAAATAAGTCTAAAAAATATGACATATTTCCTACGGGTTGACGAACACAAATCAGCAATGAAAATAATCAAATTGTGAAATTGCAAGCAACAGAACAGATGCTTTCATAAAGTTTCCTGTCTGTCATCAGATGAAGTGCTTGTTGCTGGCATAAATATTCTGATCACGACCAACAGAAACAGGCCCTGTCTGTTCACGCATGAAAAGACTCTTGCCACGAGACATTCCATACGGTTTCATGTAGCTGTAAGCATCATTCCAATTGCCGAACACCGGTGAGTAGGGAAGCAGTGAGACAGTCAAGCTGAGTAAACAATTTTAAATTAAAGTATGCACAAAAACCTAGTATACCCAGATCCACTAACGGCCATCACAGTGGAGACCACATTGAAGGGGTAGCTGATGGTGCTGACTATAAAGGGGATAGCATATTGTAGCACAAAGCGCACATCCTTTACATTTTTAACGGCAGTCTCATCGTCTTTGTCATACTAAAAAAGCGTTATGTTATAATTTGAAAGCCAAAACGGTTTCCCCAGCAGATTATCCTTTTACGCCGTCAAATGTCTTCAAATTTATTGTTCGATTACCAGTTTTGAATACTTGCTTCAACGTATAGCCCTAGGCCTCCTTTACCTAGCGAATGTTCACCTAACTTGATGTGGTTAGAAAAACTGAGAAATTTTGGCTCCAATTTGGCTTCAAAAAACACTTCAATGGCCTTAGCCTCTAATTTTATACAATCAAATCAAGCCAGTTTATATCTGTCTGGAAGGAACCCACGGCTACACGCTGGAGAATAAAATTAGAAAATAGCTGAGAAAAAGAAATGTTAAAAATTTGACGGGTTGAAACCATAATTTGACTGGGTAAGATATCTGCAGGCGTAATCGAAATATAAAATACATGTTTCGAAATAGCAGTTTACTTACTGTATTCTCCAAAAAGCGCTCAGCCGCATAGCGAATACCATTGACCGCCCAAATAGTGATATAGCCAGCAATCAAGTCAGGAAGGAGTCCGGAGAAGAAACCTGCAATGCCTTCTTCATTCCCAATGCGCCAAAAAGAGGTCCACACATTCGGATACTTGTTCTCTCCACCGACATGTTGAGCAATTTCACGCACCATGATGACTAAACAAAGACACTTGTATCGGAAAAATGCAAATTGAAATTGATGCTCAGTAACCTGTGAATGGTCGACTAACAATGGTGCCAATAGTATGAGCAATGCTGCTGCGTATTCCTTGACGAACTTTGACACGGAAGCTCTCATGATTCGACATCTGGGATTCATCTTTTTCTTCCATTGGAGCCCCACCGATTTCTGGATAGAAGCGATCCAAATACTAAACAGTAATTCAGCTAAATTTTTGAGACGTAAAATAACTGAACGCACCATGGTTACAGCAAATGAGGTGACAGCTCCGGCCACGTTGGACAGAATGCTTGCTTCAATGCCCTTGTAAATTGCTTTAAGACCATTCTCGCGATAGACGTTGCGCACTGCACACAAATATTCCATTTGTTTGAGAATGCGGAGAAAAAAAATTACACTTACAATAAGAGAAAACATTAGGCAAATAGTGTGCATCACGACCAAAATAGATCCAAGATTTGCCTAGAGTGAGCGGATAAGGCTCATGTCCAAGTTGAAAAAGTACTTTAGCAAAGTTAAGCGGATGAGTGGCAGTCGAAACAGCCGTTTTAATTCCCAGTTCAGTGAGAAATTTCTGCACACGTTCTTTCTGCAAAAAAAAAGTTGACTATGTTATCGTTACATGTATGTCCACACTTTTAATCGGCATGACGCATCGTTTAAACGCATGGGCACCATTTTTCCCCTAAAATATCCAAGTGGCTTAAAGGCGTATACCCGTTAGCAAAAATGAAAAAAAATATGGGGACCAGGAAAATACTGGCCCCATACGACAAGTGGGTGCGTTTTCCCCTTGGTCCCCCCCTGTTGTTTTATACCCTCCTAAGCATTTATGGAGCTACTCGGTTATACCCCCCCCCCATCTTGTAACCTACTCGGTTATATTTCTTGCTTAAAATTGGTCATTAGTGTCCATTAGGGTTGTAGACTCACTGGTGTGTGTCCATAGGCCCAATGACTCACCGGTGAGTCACCGCGATGACTCACCAGTGTACAACCCCAATCAAAATCCACAAACAAGAAAAGCAGATTTTTTTTCTGACGCAAACATTTGCTGTTTCTTTTTTGCAAAAACCGCTGAATCGTCATCAATACTTTTTAATAATATTTAAAATGCCTACCTCTTCTTGATTCAACTCAAATTTTTCATTCTTTTGGACGTTCGCCATTTCTGCTTCTTTTACTTCTAATGCAATTCGTGCAAGCCGGCAAGAGAACAATTTTACTGAAAATACAACAAAAATTTTTTGTAAATTTGACAGGTACCACTGTCAAACATTTAAATAGGACAGAAAGCCAATAAATTAAGCGTTGAGTCATATAAATAAAATTTATTGACATAGGAACCATCAGAAGTTCAACTCATAATTTATTTCACATAACAATCACAGAGAATTTAAATCAAGCGACTCAAAAATGTCTTCATCAACCATATTTCTGGCGATAACTTTATGCAAAGATTTGTCGATTTCATAAAACTCTGAAGAAGAAGACCAAGGCAAAGGCCAGGGAAACTCTTCGTGTTGTTCAAGGATGAGTACGAAATTGTCATCTATGCCATTGCATTCTCCATCGGGGAACTGAAAACATAATTTTTTGTTGTAAAGACTGTTGTGTTGTGTATTTGAGTCGTAGTCACAACGATTCAAATGTATTATTTTTTCTCTTCGACACAACAAAAAGAAAAACAAATACTTCATCATTGTATTCCACCCAAGTCATGCAGTCCTGGATGACAGCTTTACCAAGAATTGATGGTGTCTCGGACTTCAATACTGTAGATTTCGTACTTTCTAAACAAAAAACGAATTAATTGAAAAAGCCTAACTATTTGAAGCAATCCAACCCGCTGAACTTGTCGAATAGTCAAAAAAGTCTGAGGATTGACTCTCATCTAAAGAAGCGATTAGAACCAACCCTCTATGACGAACTTCACGTCGACAGGTTAGATGACTTAATAGTAATAGTTAAAGGATCTTTTTACATAAAAAATATTAAGTTGTGTTATAAGACCTTTTTTTCCCCTGTGCAACAAGTGAAGCAAGTGGTTCCTTAAGTGCGATACAATAGAGAGAATTTTTCTTCTTTTTCTCTAGCAATTCACGAGCATCTTTCAGAGCACATACATTAAAAGCTGCTGAGTCACTGAGTTCAGAACGATACTAAAGCATGTAAATAATAACTATTTCTATAACTTTTTTAAGTTTTTAGAAAAAACTTACTCTTGGAACAAATTCTTTGAGAGATTCCAAAGCTTCTGCCATATTGCTGTCACTTACACCCGAAGCAACATAGTTTTGCTTGGAATTCATAAGGATTGATTGCAGGATGGGGTCTTCAACAGTTTCCAATGAGCTAGGCTGAAAAACAAAATCAAAAAATTTCAATCTCATTCCATTAAAAAAGAGAGGTACGAAGGCTTGAAAAGATCGGTACGTGACAAAATAACACCGCACCAGAATATCGACGCAGACAAAATAACGCCGGCCATAACATCGCCGGGACAAAGCATCGCCAAATGTATTCAAAATAGAAAACATAAAATAGGTTTGAAAGAGTGCTTGTGCATATAAAGGTATTGTATACCTTTTCCCTGTACTGACTAGTGTATTCTAAAAAAGAGTTGGCAGAGAACCACTAAACCTATATGAAGCAATGTGTACGCTAATTCGTGGCTAATCTATCCCATGATTTCGTCGTGGCCGTTTTTTCGCCGCGCAATGATTATATTCTGTCTCACCTAGGTTAAGCGGTCCACAGCTAACGTGCGCTGGCCAAACCCAAGCCCAAGGCTTAGCTGTATGCAAATTACACTTTGGTTTGTGTTGCAAGGAAACTTCACAAGTTTAGGTGTTTATCCATGCACCAACCAAAACAAGTAGATATCCACTTGGTGTGAATTATTATTTTTTCATTTTCAGGCTCCGAAACCCCCTTTCTTGTACTAATTAGGGCATTCTAAAAAAGGTTTTACAGGGGTAAAATTACCGTTTTATAGGCTATTTTTTGATTTTTCAAAAAATTTGAGAAACACTGCATAAAGCAGTATTTTACCTATGTCAAACCTTCTCTAGCATGCTTTAATTAGTACAGGAAAAAGGGTTTCGGAGCCTGAAAGTGAAAAAAAGTTACATCAAGTGGACATCCACTTGGTTTGGCTGGTGCATGGAGAAACATCTAAAATTGTGAAGCTTCCTTTCAAGACAAACTGAAAAAGCAAAAGTAAATTTAGAAAAACATGTATAACTAACTGTTAATGGCCAATTGTCCACGGACGAAAAATCAAAACATGGCGAAAAAAGGCCGCGACGAAATAATGGCGCGTTCAGATATTTGGCGATGTTTCGTCCCGGCGATGTTTTGTCCGTGGCCGTGAAAAGGTAACTCGCAAAACACACTTTTTGATCGGTAATCTCCTTGTTGGTGACGTCTAAATTTATTACTGTCTTCCAACTATTTTCGGAATTTAGCTGCTTTAGCTCCTCCTTCCTCCTGATTATTGCTTCCCGATCTTCTTTGCTGAGGAAAGGGTTATGCTCTAGGTTGTAATAGTCTGCTTCCAAATCAATAACTTTAGTACAATCCTTAAAAAAACAAGAAATTGACTTTTCATGAGATGACTAGTTAAATAAAAAACGATTCTACTGAATTATACTCCCCTTCCCAAAATTCATAAAACAGCACGCATTCCAGAGCTTTTTTATGCGGCAGGTCCCTGTAAGCAAAACTATGCTCAAAATCTTCTCTTTTCCTACAGAGTAAGTCCCTGATTGTCTCTTCCCCTCCCTTATAAAGCCCTTTTTCCCAAAAAAAATTAGTTGACTAGCCCTTTTCCAAATGGCCCTATTCTATTCCCTTCCACTCCCTATACAGCCCTCAAACCCATTAAAAATGGTCAAGAATGCTTCTCATATGGTCAGTGTATCTAGAAATCCCAAGTACTGGGGGGAAGGTGGCTATAAAACAGTAGTATCTAAAAAACTTATTTGTTGTTGTCAGCAGCTAGCAATTTTTCTTTATATTCGTTGGCTTGCAAAATACTGTTTCCCAACTTCAAAAAAGATTTATTGGAGTCTCCTTTTTGGCAGAAAGCATCAAGATTGCCATTCTTTAGACGTTGAAGCAACTCATAACTTCTCTTGGAATTCTCCTCTAGAATCTAGAGAAATGAAAAATAGCTGAATATATAACTGTAAGACTACTTGACGCTCTTCCCTAGTACACACCAAGGTTCCACAATTAAAGCACTGCCCACTGCCTTCTTGTGCGCATGCTACACGACCTAAAAGATTATGGATTATGCCAAATAAATAAGCGACAGGTCTTCCACAAACCACAACTCAAACAATTCCTGACCAGTCCATGAATTCTTCCTTGACACTGACAAAAATGACGTCCTAAAATGGACAACGAAAAATAGTCAATAAAGACAAAGGCGTTGTTACCTGGCTTAAGTCGAGCCGGATCATAAGGCAAGTTTATTTGATTTGATGTGCGACTTTTGCTGCTCATTTTTGAGAGGGCAAATAAACAAAAAAGTTCAACAAAATGAGTGAGATGTGAAAAAAAAAAAGAACAAATGGAAAACGATTCAAGACATTTTCACTTCGGCAGTGCTATTCGCTGTCATCAATAAAAAGGCGGGAATTTGAAAAGCTCTTTCTTTTTAGCCTTGCCAGCGACTTCTTTCACTACAGAAGAGATCAGCTTGATACATACAACGCAGAACAACTTAACTTTTTGAACAAATCTCTACACTACAGTCAACAATCGATTAAATAACCGCCCAAAAGTAGGACCCAGAGCTGGTTCCAGCCATTAGACTAAGTCAAAAAATTTATTCATCCAATGCAATATTTGCTAGCGGTCTACATGTAAAGTCGTTTATCTACCAACACTTGTCTTCCGAATGTCAATAGTTTCCATACTCCATAAGAAAGCAAAGCAATTAAGAGCATTACTAAGAGAATAGTCAACATTGTCCAAATAGTGTCAATAGAAGTGGAGTTGTTCATGATGCCCTGACCCACTGAATCAGTCGCCGAAGACGAAAATAATAACTTGTCCATGTGAAGAGCTTCTGCCGTCCCTAAATTTGTCAACTTTTAAACTAAAAAAAGGCATTCCAGCTCTTACCATAAGATTGACTTCTCTTTGGCGGAATCATCTTTATAACAGTCTTTACCACATATGCAGGAAGTTTGGGTAGTGGATTGCTTTTGACTATGGAAGAGCCCTCATCACATTGCTTTAAAAAAATTGGAATCAGAAAGTCTTACTAACAAATGTCTAAAAACACCTTTGTATCGCATGAATTCATACATGGACTCATTTGGCACTCAAAATGGACATATTCCGAACTAAAGTCGCATTCGTCAGTAATCTGTCTAAAAAATTCGGCGTAAAAGAAGGACAAAAAAAACCTGGTGAACTGAAATCCATAGATGTGCACATATATATGTTTGGCAGCATTTTTTTGGGGTGAACTTATTAAGACAGGTGCATCCACAGCACGAGGCAAACGAATGGCACATCTGAAGAAGATAATTATGAAAAATAACGTTTGCACTATAGAATCCACCCCCAGCCAGACTTGTCGGGAGCAGGAAATAACTTCTTTTTAGTCCTTTTCGACCCTGATTTCATGAGAAAGCCAGTTGGTTTAAGGTTTTTAAAGGGAAAAAATTATGGGGGTTGGTTTTGGGTCAAAGAAAACATGAGAATAAATCAACTTTTTTGACGCCAACTTGTATTTTTAATGGGAATAGGGGCTGTATTGGGAGGGGAAGGGAAGGAAAAGAGGCCACTTTTTCTAAAAGGCCATTCACCCGTCAGCCTTACTGAACCAGGGCAAAAGTGCCTCTAGATGCATTCTCTGATCAAAAATATTGGTCGGATTCATCTCGCAGGTAAGTCCGTGTGCGCATCTCAACTCCAAACCCCCGAGTCCCTGCCGCCCACGTCACCCCCGTAAGGCGACTTGAGAGGTAGAGATGCGCGCACACACTTACCTGTGAGATGGTATTTATTTTGGGTAAGAGGGAGGGAAATATAATCCAGTAGAGTAATTTTTTTACACACCAGTGAGTCTACAAACCTAATAAAGGTTATAAAAATCTCACCCATTGAAGTTTACAAGAGTAATAGTCGCATCAGGGCTATGAGAGCCGTCGTGGGCAATACAATCGTGTACAAACACATCGTAAATGGCTGAGATCAGGAAATTAGAATAGACAAAAAAAAAGTTGTAAAGAAATCCTCACAGGTATCTTTCAAAACAGCATCAAGGGTAAGTCGCTGACCAACCACCGCTTCCGATACATTCTGCCCAACAATTCCATGTCCATCAAGTAGGCGAACAGCGAGTGAGGGAGCTACGACGAACGATTTAATTTATACACGCCTAAATATAGTAATGATTACATGTTCTACTATTGCCTAGCACTGTCATCGATTCTGTTCGGCTGGAAACAATCAACTTAAGTCTCACAGAGCACTCTGAGAACTAACACTATCCGAAAACTAGGATCCATTGAAGGAGCACCCAAAGTAAACATTAAATCATAGCCACTTTGAAGGCAGCGAACAGTTACAGCCAAGGCGTCATCTGTTAGAATAGTACTGTCAGGGCTGATCACTAAAGTTGTTGACACCTCCCTGTTGCTCTGAAAGGTCAGACTTTTAGTTAGACTTTTAAAAAAAATTGGACCTTAGAAACGAATACATTTTCTACATTTCTTTTTGCTAACAGTATCAAGAGTAAGTCGTTGACCAACTTGAGAGACCAAGGTAAACAACGACTCTACTGCATTATAACCTCACCGCCCCCCCCCCAAAAAAAAAAAAGAAATCAATATACCCAGGTTAGCCGAAACCACTAAACATACCTGTTCCATATGTATATGAAACAGGGTATACGCTGAGTCTCAACCTAGGCTGGCCTATCCCCAAGCCTAAGGCTTAGTTAGCGTCAAAAGGCGGTACAGTCAAACCTCGTTTATCCGGCACCCCTAATTCAAAAAAAATGTGTTTGTGGCATTGTGTTTTTGACCTATGTTTTGCTGGTGTCTTCTGGGCATTTTATATACCAAAACGTAGCCTAGAATCTAAGCTAAATTTATATATACAAGATGCCCAGAAAACACTAGCAAAACATAGGTCAAAAACACAATGCCACAAACACATTTTTTTGAATTAGGGGTGCCGGATAAACGAGGTTTGACTGTATTTTTAAACAAATTGTGTAAAAAAGTACTTTTGAATTGTGAACTCCACAAAAGTCACTGGTGCTAAGAATTTTTTCCGAGCTATTGGAATTTGACTGAGATAATGGAATAACAATTAACAAAAAGTAAGATCCATTGCCACTCCATCTGCATTCTGCCTTCGAGAAGTGATTTTGTATAAAAACTATTCCCGTGAAAGGCTCTTTGAACGACAGGTTAACCACCATTTTGTCACTGGAACAAACCACCTCTCTATCTAAAATAAATATTTTGAAACAACTTTGGGCCCTAGTATACAATCGGGATATTTTTTTGACTCTACTGTATTATATCCCTCCCTACCCCCAAAGTAATATACCTTTTTATTCGATAGAGCTCAGTTGACAGCACTATGTTCAAGATCTTCTCTTTTCCTGAGTGATTCCTTCTTAGAAAAAAGTGGCCCTTAATTGTCCCTTCCCCTCCCTATACAGCCCTTAATCCTTAAAGATGGTGAAAAAATGCTTCTTATATGGTCAATGTACCTAGAAAACTCATGTACTTTTTTTTTTGGGGGGGGGGTATAATACAGTAATACAGTCAAACCTCGATATAACGAACTCCTGGGGACCAGTCAAAATGTTCGTTATATCGAGGGTTTCGTTATATCGGGGGTTCATTATATCGAGGTTTGACTGTACCGTTTTTTTTTCGCCTTCGTCCTCCCGTTGATTTTTTGAGGATCGAGAAATTTTTTCCTCGCCCCGTAGAACAATGGAATTGGCTTCTAACACTCATTGAAAAACAAATTGTTCTAAGACCAACCTTCGAGAAATCTGCCATATACATTGCTGACCTACATGTAGAAAATTAGTGAAATTCAAAAAAATACAAAAAATATATTAGGTGGGCTGAAAACTTCTCCAACAAATTTCAACTTACTTTTTTACCAACGCAAAATTGTCTCTTCTGGTCAGTCTTTTTTTGGGTATTACCTAATAGCGTCGATAACTTGTTCCCATATTTTTGGCAATTTTGCAATTCCTTTGACAAAGAAGCTTGCTGGTTTCCCCTCCAAGAACGCTTTCACATCCCATTCCAATTGCCCAATATTTGCATGCTAAGGAAGAGACGAAAGTCAGAAGGCGCTAAGTCCGGCGAATAAGGCGTATTCAAAAGAACCTCCCATACCAAGCAAGCAATCTTGTCCTTGGTGAGCCTACGAGTGTGTGGCTTAGCGTTTTCGTGCAGTAAGAAGATGTCCTCCTTCTTCAGCCGCTTCTCTATAGTAATATATGAGCTACAAAACATAAAACATCAACCAGAAGTGACAATTTCGCATTGGTAAAAAAGTAATTAGAAATTTGTCGGAGAAGTTATCAGTCCACCTAATACAAACCTGAGTCAAAGTTATCAGAAAACGCCAATATGACTTGTTAAAAAAAATCGTCCGTTGATTGACAGCTCCCATAGTTCATTAAATGTTGGGTAAAATCAGTATATGGAATAAATTGGCAAACCAGTAGAGACAAAAAGCAATTATAAAATGGATGTATTAGGAATGAAAGGTAATTACCTTTTTACCATCCATTCACACTGAAGAAACCAAAAAATGCTGTGGAGATATGTCCTTCATAAGTTTCCTTTGTATCTGTCTGGCTGTGATCGCGCAGGCATGCGAAAACTTATTTTTTTATTGCAATATATTCTCAATTATATTAATGACTTCCAAATATGCATGATTCTTCACAGCCTACTAATTTACTATCTGGTGAGGCAAAAGTTCGTACAAAAATTTAAACCTTATTTTTAATGATGAAATGTGCTCTTTCCCACAAAGTGTTTGGTACCATTTTAAAGAGCAGACAAAAAGCTTTTGAACGGTGTATAATTTTATTTCAACAAATGATCGAAATGGCCACCTTCGGCCGCAATACAACAACGGAGGCGTTTTGGAAATTTGTTAGTTGCTTTCTTTATCATATCCAGTGGAAGACGTCTCCATTCTCGTTGCAAGCACTCTTTGAGATCAGCCATGGTTCGCTGAGGCTCTGAGCATGCTCTCTTCTCCAGTTCCGGCCAAACAAAGTAGTCCATCACGTTTTCTTTAGCGAAATTTAAATTGATTTGCTTGACTTGATGGAAAGTGTAACAATTTGACACCGACATTTTGTGTCAGTGTCAATTATGTAAACACTGAAGCAGAAAGAAAAAAATCCAATATACCATACATCCTCTAATAGACGGGCACTTTGGAGATCGATCGAAAAATAGACAGGCAGCCCGCCTATCAGAGGGTGTATGGTACATTTTACTAAAAAAAATCGATAAAAGAATTGACTATCAACGGCACCACTTAAAAAAACTTAAAAATATTATAAAAAAGCGCAGGCTTACAACACCCGAGATTCCCAGGACGTCTCCGATCCAAGTACTAGTCGAGCCCAACGTTGCTTGACATTGCCAGATCGGACGGGATGGCGTACTTTCAACGTGGTATGGTCGTAAGCGAAGGTAGAGAAGGGAATCTTTTAAAAATAGTAACTTCTTTTTTATGCTAAATAAAATACTTTCCTTCGTGTTTTTACTTTACTAAGAGCAAACAGGATAGGAAAAACAAAAAAGAAAGTATTTAACATGAAAAAAGGCTACTATTTCTAAAAGACTGCCATTAGCTCTATCGCTTACGGCCATACCACGTTGAAAGTACGCCATCCCGTCCGATCTGGCAATGTCAAGCAACGTTGGGCTCGACTAATACTTGGATCGGAGACGTCCTGGGAATCTCGGGTGTTGTAAGCCTACACTTTTTGACATTTTTAAGTGGCGTAGGGTCGTTGATGGTCGATTTCTTCGGGTAGTAGCCAGTTCGCCACACTTTTTGTAACTGCAATATTTTCTCCAACCAACTTTGAAGTCGCAACTTTGAAGTCAGCTAGCATTTGATCCATAATTTTTTGAAAGATCGAAGGTGCAGATTTGACCCCAAAAGGCAGCCTCTCATACTGGAAAATGCCTCTGTGAGTGTTAATCCCACATAACTTTTTTGATTCTTCATCCAACTCAATCTGGAAATAAGCATCAGAAAAGTCGAGACATGTAAAAATTTTTGATCCATTTAGTTTACACAAAATTTCGTCTGGAATTGGAAGTGGATGTTTGTTCAGTTCAAGCGCATTATTTAACGTCAGGGATTCCCGTGTTAATTTTTTGTGTAAACAACAAATCCTCTTGTGGAGTAGCTA